>JAAGAY010132408.1:0-35718 GCA_011801015.1 Ardeotis arabs
TGGATGGGGCTCTGAGCGACCTGATCTAGTGGGGGATGTCCCTGCTTCTTGCAGGGGGGTTGGACTAGATGACCTTTGAAGGTCCCTTCCAACCCAAACCATTCTATGATTCCATGATTCTATGATCTGTTCTTCAGCCTTCCGCACGGCCGGGGAGCCAAGTGAGCCTGCCGGTGGGCAGCGTGGTGTCAAACTGAGCGCTGGAACGAAGGATTATTTCCACCTGAATTTTCTGAAACTGCAAGTCACTAGAGTCAGGGCAGCCCCGGTCGTCGGGAAACCACTCAAAGATAAGCGAATGAATGGGACTTCCTAGCAATTATGCTCTTTCACCAATTCCCTGAAAAAGCAATTAACACCAAGCCAGGGGGCGGGCAGGAAGAGAAGGCGAAGGAAAATGCTACTAACCTGCATTACGTTTGCAGTTTTAAATGAGAAGCTTCACTGACTAGTACTACTTCCTGAAGGGGAATTTTCTTAAAGATACCATCAACAGAAAAAAAAAATGACTTTGAATTTTCAAATTTTCCTGCACTACCTGTTTATTTTAGCATGACACATAGATCCCAGCTCGTGAAGAATTACATTATCTGCAGAAGCAACTCCCCAACCTTTGCGAATTCTGTGCTTTTTTATTTTTATTTTTTTTCTTCCCCTCCAAGGTAAAGCCATGCTTTGTAATTCCTCTCTAAAGCAGTTTTGCCCAGATCAGCCCTCTCTGTTCTCCAGCTGCAAAGTTTATCCTCGCACACACCCTTTGGGGATTAAACTTTTTTTCCAGAACTTTGAAAAAATACAGAAAATCTGGTGGGAAGCTACCCTCTCCTATGTCAAGTGTCAGTATTAAAATGACAAAAAAATAATCCATATAATGACTTCTTTTTTCCACACCTTTTATTTGAATAATCCATAGGCTCCTCTATAGCTACCAGCGAGGAAAGGAGACTCCACCAGCCCTGTGGGTTTGATACGAGCTGGGAAACAAAAAATGCCCTCATGCAACTCAAGTGCAGGAGAAACTTTAACCGTGTCCCTGCTCTTCTGCTGCTCACGGGCACCCCAGGGAGTGAGGACAGAAGCGGGGCCCTGCTGCGACCGGCCATGGAGTGGGCTTTGCTGCTGCCTCTCCGGCACCCACAGGAAACGGGGGCTGCTGCGGATGGGCACCCAGCCGCAGCCAGCGCCACGTCAAGGGGATCCCTGCTCCACCACGGCTTCCTGCCTCGCCGCATGGGTAACAGCCGCCGTCACGGAGCCACAGCTGCCTCTGGTCCCAGCCGGCCGGCCGCGGCCTCTTCTCCAGCCGTGTCCTGCGGGGTGAGGACTGAAGGAGAGGGTGGCAAGAGGAGCAGAATATCGAGGGGAAGGGGTTGTCGCCCTTGCTGACGTACGTGATGCTACACAAAGTTCAACACCATCTATAGTCCGGAACCAAGCAGAGGCATTATAAGGCAAGCGAGGCACAGATTTATTGCGGTAACGCATCGGGCAGGTGACAAAGCGGTGCAGAATCTGGCTTTCCAGTTGCTGTTTGGGCTGCAGCTGAGGCTGTGACTCCACAGCACCCGTCCTCCACGCAGTGACGCAGACTCGCACCTCCACAAGGAAGATGCAGCCACTCAGCTATGCCGTGACTTAAGAGCCAAAAATGACAACTAAAAGTAATTTTAAATGCTTTCCCGGAACTATTGGTGTGACTGCAGTGGGCTCAAGAGCCAAGACTCAGGCAGTTGCCTGGGACAGGGGTTTCATAGCCAAGCGGGCACCCAGCACCCCTCCGAGAGTACCAAATGCCTCCCGTGCAAGCGTTGGCAGGTCACCCCGGGAAAGGGTTGGTTGGGTATCGATCCCTTCCCAGGGATCTGGGGCCGACCGCAGCCTCAGCCCTGCGAGTGCTTTTAGAGCCGGGAATCCGCAGCTGCTGGAAGGCTCCGGCGTGCGCTGCTCACGCAATGCCTTTCCTCCCACCGCTGTGCCGCATCCTGTATTTCTCTAGTAACATAACTTTTGTTTTTTCTGTGCTTAGTAAGAAAGGTGGCAACTGCTTTCACTAGCCAAAAAACCAAAGAGGCCTTAAACACATCCCTGTCTGAACTGTCCTGTTTGTACGTAGCAGCATCCGTCACCATCACACAGCACAGCACTGCTGTCGGCTTACAGACCGCTGCACAGACAGACGCCTGGCCCGAAGTTCTTTGGATGTTTAAAACATCAGAGAAGAAAGTGAATAATTTTTTTTGGCACCCAAACCTGCTTTCTGACCTGCCTGAAGTAAAAAAAGTGACTTCCAGACCTTGCAACTTGCTGCTTCCAGGAGCAACATCTCTGTGCAGGTTCTGCTGCTGGAGGTCCAGTTCTCTTGTATGCTGCATTTCAGGCAAAAAAGCTTTTGCAAGCCTTAAAAATAAAAAAGCAACCAGATGTGATTATCTAGAAACAAACACCACAAACCAAACCAACAAATATAGATGATGCTTTCAAAAGCTTAATCATTTAATGTCTCCATCTCACTTTGTTAGCATTTAAATGTCAGACTAAATATCGTTTCTATCTATCTATTTCAGTATGACAGTCTGTTTACTAACGCCCTGGGGCGAGCTGCCAGCACTTTCTACTTACTGCACGATTACACCGTCGGGAAATGCGATGCAATGCGGGTTATGCAGAAAAGCTGACTTGCTGTACATGCAGCGCATCTTTCTCCACAGCTGCTCCGGCCGAAGGAAGCAGGTTGGCTCCAGCGCCGGGCTCCGCTGCCAGCCCAGCACAGGGTCTGAAACACTCCCAGTCTAACTCAACCGCTGATCCGAGAGATACCGCATGTGCTGATGCGAGACATTAGACGATGACCCACATTTTGTGATTTTTTTTTTTTTTTTCATGTTATAAAATGGTTTATTTAACTTCCCCACCATCTTCTGAAATTAAGGAACAGTGCACACAAGCAAATGGCCTGGAAAAAAAAATGCTGAGCGCACTCGGAAACTGCAGGAGGAGAAAAGGCGGCTGCACACTGGGAATCGCCCAGGAGAAGCGGGTGTCCCCCCTGCCCATGGTAGCAGGGTCCTCGCCCCATCCCGAGCCGGGATGGCCACATGCCGCTGGGTAGGAAACCTGCTCCTCCCATCTGCCGAATGCTGCGCTGACGGCCGGTACTGAGACAAAGATCCCGCCTGTTTGACTGGAAAGGCACAAATTCAGCTGTGGACCGCAGTTCCTACAGAGCCAGGAGAGAGAGAGGGGGACACTGCCTCGGGAGCTGTAGCCCCGGTGAAGCTGACGGAACCATCGGCCGTACCTATTTCTTTCCTCTGATTCCATCTGTGCCCACTGATGCTGTCCTGTGCCACTGGTGGCCACAGCTCCAGCCTACTTGGCTGCTCTTGTTTGTGACGATTGTAGGCAACCAACCTTGGCTTTGGGACGGGGACGGGGTGGGGGGATAGAATGGGGTGATGCACAGGCAGAAATTTCCTCTGTTATTTCACCGTCACTGCTGGGTTCAACACTCAGAGCAGCTGAAGACGCTCTGAACGAGCTATTTCGGTTCCCTTCCGGCCAATGACGCTCCCGAAGGGCTGCGACCCCCTCTCCCGCGCCGCCTCTCGCCCGAGCCCCCAGCTCGACGCCGTTTCTCAGAACCGGGCTCTGCTTTCTAGCTGCCATTTTCCACCCACACGAGCTGGATTGATACATATCAGCTTTTCCCATCATCAGGTTCACATTACTGTATCAATAGTTTGGGGGGGCTGATTTTTATCTGCCTTTGGAGGAGGTGACACACGCTCACCACCAAGGGCTTGATGACGTGGAGTGTTCCCAGCCAAGGGAGTCCCAGACCCCAACACAGCCGTCGCGGCCCCGCGATCCCCCCGGGACCACCCTGCCGCTGCCAGACCCCGTGCCAGGGTACAAGAGGGTGAGAGCCCAGATGGCTTCCCTGCGGCCACGGTGCATCCCGCTCTGACGTCCCGCGCTGGCAGCTTGGCTCAAGGGACGCAGGGACACCAGTTTTGGGACAGACGGACACATGCACACTGTATTGTGCCAGCTCCTACGCCTTCCTCCCTACGCCTGCCATGGGAACCTCCAGGCTCCTGTCTGGCTCTGCCCGAGCCCCTCGATTTTGCAGGAATTCAATGATCAACATGGTCACCATCTTTTTTTCCAGGAAAATCAATTTTTTCAGGCTAATAAAAACAACAAGAGGGGAGTGCTGCAGCCCAGTCCTGCCCTTTTTTTACGGGAAGCTCTAACGTTGCAATGGCTCGGGGTATTGGTGTGAGCAGAGCTGCGAGGAGCTGCGGGCACCAGGTTGCTTCCCCTCTGCTTGCACCAGCGCTTGGAAAAAGGCATTTAAGGATTTGCGGAAGAAATGAGCCATTTTGACAAGTCACATTTCCCCCCCATAACTTTTTTAATAACAGCACAGTTCAGCCACGGTGGGAAATGTTCTGCAGGTTCACGGCTGCTCTTCTGCTCAAGGTTGCTATGGCTTGAATCTGTGAGCTACTGTTGGTAACTGATGTCTTCTGAGACGGCGTGGGACATCATGGGGTGGCATGGAATAGCATGAGACAGCGTGGGATGGCATGGGACATCGTGGGATGGCATGGAATAGCATGAGACAGCGTGGGATGGCGTGGGACATTGTGGGGTGGCATGGAATAGCATGAGACAGCGTGGGATGGCGTGGGACATCGTGGGATGGCGTGGGACATCGTGGGGTGGCATGGAATAGCATGAGACAGCGTGGGATGGCATGGGACATCATGGCCCATGGGCACGGCACCACGTAGGGCTGAAAGGCGCCGTGCCGAGGCGGGCGCTGCAGGAGCTCTCCTTGCAGAACAGGGTATGTGCCTCAGAGCTGAGCAAGTCTTAGTTAAAACCCAAACACCTACACACCAGAAAACCCCCTCAGCTACTTCTTCCTTTACATGCAAGAGCATTTTTTTTGTTTCTTTGCAGATGTTTAACATCTTGATAAAAGATTTGAGGTTTTCTTTTCTTTCAAATCTGACTTTGGCTACTGGAGCTCGCTGGAGCTGCTGCTGTTATGGCCACACGCGTCAGCTGTTCCTCTCTGACAGCAGCCACGCACCAACTCCTCCAAAGCGCTGCTGTCATCTGTGATGCCCCTTTTCCACCGGCAGTGGTCAAGGTGCGACACAGGGCACTATGGTCCCGGCATGTCCCCAAGGCCACTGCCCGGGACAAGGGGCCGTATGGGAGAGGTCCTCCATGTCAACAGGAAAAATAGCAAGTGGTCAGGGTGCCCTGGAGAGCAGCACAGGGCATTGGGGTGCTCCCACGTGCACCCCGTCATGGTGGTGTCCCCAGGGCAGGTGGGTGCTGAGCTGGCTGCAGGGCCCTGGATTTCTAACCTGGGGGTGGTGCTGATCCCCGGGCTGCAACCGCAGCACCTGGGCGCAGACCCACCTGGACGGCAAGGCTGGGCCGGCTCCCGGCACACGGCACGGAGAGGCCTCCAAACTCAACCAGGCGCTCACCGGGGTCATGCTGTGCGGCGTGACATCGACATCCAGGGCAGGAGCCCAGCAGGCGTCCCGCCACACATGTCCCGAGCCGGTCCTGCTGCGTATCTGTTTGCCTTTTCCATGGTGAGGACCAGAAAAGCAGATATTTGCATGTAAGGTCACGGCCTGACTTCACTCGAGTCTTGCGATGCTCTTGGTTAAGTCATGCACACGCTCATAGCTTTCCATGTGCAGCAGGTTACAGACACGCTCGATAGTAAATAGATGCTCAGCCGTCACAGAGAGATTCTCAACTCCTCATCCCAGTATCTCTTCGTCTATCGATGAGGTGATTAAAATCTGCACGGTAGCTGAACAGCAGCTAACTTTGGTGACAGGCAAAACCTCTGCTGTCATTACATAATGCCCTTCTATGGGACGAAGGGCACTTCCCACCGTCTCGCCTGATCAGCACAGGAAGAGACCTATATTTGGTAGTCAATGGAGACTATAAAAATGGGGCTGTGGCAAGCAGCGAGGCAGAGAGGCCCCGGCCAACCAGCCCAGCCAGCACAGAAAGCGCTCGGACACAGGCAACAGGATGCTCCCCTCGCTGAAGGCTGCCTTCGCTCTCCTCTCCCTGCTGCAGCTCATCTCTTCCCGGTCGCTGACAAGCCCTCCCAAAGTCAAGCTGTCGGAGATCACCCACCGCATCCAACAGCTCACCTCAGGAGTGCAGGTAACCGCCGCCACGCTTACAGACCAGAGGAGCATTGCTGATGATGGTGATGATGAGGATGATGATGATGATGATGTTCCTTGGTGCTTCGGGCACCCCCAGCCATTTCAGCCTAGACTTTGAGTGCTCAGCACTTGAGTTGGTGGTACCAGAGGATGCTCCGGTCAGGCAGGGCGAAGCTTTCCACCTGAAATTGGGCACATTGCAGGAAAAATTGCTGAGGAGCAAGACAACCTCGCCCAAACCTCCCTGTCCAAAACAGAGCTGTGGCGGGGTGACCAGGGCAGCTTGGTGGTGGGGACATGGTGGCCTGGCACTATGTGAGCTGGCATGGGGTCCGTGCTCTGCGCTGGTCCGTAGCACCCGCTGGGCACCCAGGGCCCCTCCCGCTCCTTCCCAAACAGCTGCTTGCAAGTGCTGGGCAAACCTGGGTCCTGGTGTCCCCGTGGCTTTTAGCTGAAACACAGATCTCAGTGGTGGTGGTGGCAGCACCGGGGTGCATCCGCGCTGTGTCCCACCGGAGAGGGATGGGGAGACAGTGCCACTTCCCGGGGGAGGACAGAGCTGGCAGCTCCTCGGGGACAGTCTCATAATGACGCTCTTGTAATGAAGGTCTCGTAACGATGGCTCCCTTGTCTCGCCTCTCCAGGTCCCCTGCAATGACACCCGGGTGGCACAGGTCGCCTTCACGGATCCAAAGGTAAAAGAGGATGGAGAGATGGGGGGAATGCCTGTACAACAAACACAGCCACCACCGGTGCCCTCTCCGCCGCGGCGCGCAGCCCACGGAGCAGAGGCGGTTGGTTAGTCACCTGCCAAGAGCTGCTCAGGTGGCAGGGCTGGGGGCGAGCGCGCGGCTCGATGCCGGCTGTGCCCAGGAACCTGCCTGCTGCCACCACCTCTGTCCCCAACTCCCCCGACCCTGGCCCTTCGGCCTGCGTCACCGCACGGGGCTGCGACTGCAGCCGTGAAATGAAAGTGGTTTAGGCTGTCGCTGTGAAACCTCCCACCAGTCCTGGACACCTTGATAAGCAGCATCAACTTACATCAGCTGCGTGGTGCTGATAATTTTCCCCGCTGTGTTTGCCAGGTGTCGGAGCAGGAGCTGCTGTGCCAGGCCGCCACGGCCCTCACGAAAGTCACCCGGTGCAAGACAGACTATGAGCCCTTCATCATCAACCTGCAGAGCCTGCACGGCACGACGGTAAGCAGGACCCCCAGCCCCTCCATCGCCATCCCGCTCTGCGGCCGCGGCCGTGCCCCCACGAGCCCCGTTTCAGTGCCGGCTCCCCAGATCCCGCAGGCCTGAGGAAGCCAGGATTTGTTCTTTTGGACGGGGCCAGACCTGGGTAGGGCTGCAGGATAATTCGCCTCTGCGGGATGAGGGTGAATGTCCCGGGCACCCCGGGCCGGCGGCCATGGGGGTCACCACGCTGGGCGCAGGGGCCGGGCGCTTGTCGTGAGCAAAGGACAAATTCCCACCCTCCTGGGGCAGCGTCCTCACAGCTCTGAGTTATTTGCTGAATTATTTAGCCAGAGACAGAGGCAATGGAAACAAAGCATCCGCTTGGGCTGGTGGCCTGGCTGCGCGCCGGCTCAGCGGCTAACTCCCGCTGTCAGCCCTGACGTATTTACGCTTTTCCTTCCCCAGAGCTGCTCCCTGCCCAGTGAAAACGAGATCTACCTGCGCAACTTCTTGCCGGAGCTGGGGAACTTCACCCAGGGGATGTACAGGCGCCTGGCCATGTCGGCTGCGCAGTGAGACGGGCACTGCGCCGGCGACCCGCTGCTGCCGGCCCCGAGCCCTCGCTGCTGGCAGCTCTTAAAATAGGTTTTGCAGTTTGGTGGTGTTTTTTTTTGCTCCTCGTTGCATGCACTTCCCCAGTTCTGCCCCAGCCCTCCTAAACCCAACGCAATCCCAACGGCGAGTCCCAGCGGGTACGCCGGGCATCCAGGATGGCTCCGCGGCCACGGGAAATGCCCCCTTCCCGGCAGGCGCCTGGCATCTCCCAAGCTTTCCGCCCCAGTGCCGTGTGGTAGACGTCACTCAGCCTCTGCAGGAGAGGTCTCACCTGGATGGGGCTGCCCTTGGCTTTTCCTGCTGGCACGAGGTGGGACGCGAGCCCTCGGGAGGGACGCGAGCCCTCGGGAAGGCCGGGCGGAGCAGAGCATCACGCCTGGACCGCGCAGCCGAGGAGGTTGAACTTTTCATTCGTTCACCTCCTCCTGCAGCGCCTACCAAAACCAAAACCAAATTATCTGCTTCCTGTTCCTCTTCATGAAGGGAGGCTTCTTCACAATCATCTTCCCTTCCTAAAGAGATCAAAATCTGGGCTGAAATGATGCATTTTTCGCTAACGGCCGCCCTCGGGTGCCCGGCGGGAGCCGGGGTCGCGCAGCATCCCGGAGCGAAAGCCGGGAGGGGAGCCAGCAGCGGGAGGGGGCTGCCTCGCAGAACTGTCACCGTCCCCTGCGTCCCGTGTAGTGTCCCTGTAAGTTATTAGTAGTGAAGACCAGGAGAGTCCATAGGAAACTTTGGACCTAATGGGTGCTCATTGGTATCATAATTACAGAGTTTATTTATTATTATATTTTATTTAAATAACTTATTTTTATACTGATTAATCTAAAGATTGAAGTCCAAAAAGTCCTGGCTGTTGAAAGCTTTTCTTCGCCTGGGACTCGACGCAAGGAAAAGCCGGTATTCCGGAGAGGTGTCTTATTGTTAACTTATGGAGGTGTCCTGTGGAATACAGTCATATTTAAAATACTGCTACCTCATTCCTCAGGAACCGTAACTGCCTTTCCCCAGCAACAAACGAATGTGTGCTGAGTCGTAATTTATTGCTCTTCTCTCTATTTAAAGTATTTGTGTTACGACAGAGTTAATATATTCAAATTATCATGTATTTCAATGTCTTCATTTTGTATTTTTTTTTCATTTCAACTTTGCACTGGTGTTGTAAAAATGTCTCAGGGCTTAAGCAATAAACTACTGAATAACGAGCTCTTGGTACCTGCGCTTTGTGCTGGCCGTTCCCCTCTTCCCCCCTCCAGCAGTTAATTGAGAGCACGGAGAGGTATGGGGGGGGGAAGGTGGGCATTTTGGGGGTAACACACAGCAAACCTGCCCAGGCTGCCACAGAGAGCAAGTTTTCAAGGAAGGGAAAGGCACCGATGAGCCCGCCCGGCTTGCGGCGTAGGAAATGGCTGGAGGAGCTGGGACGGGATGCGGTGGCTGGGCTTGCGCACGGGGCCACGGTGAAGGGGGGCACATCAGGGTGCAGACCACAGTCTGGGGGGGCAGCGGGGCTGAAATGGGGTGGCAAAATGGCCGGCGGGGGAAGGGACGGGGCCGGTTTGTGGGAGCCTGCAGCGGCAGGTACGCGGGTAGGAAATAAATGGGCAACTCGGCCGTTGGAAATTGCTGGAAGCGCAGGAATTGCTAGAAACGCACATGACGGGGCACGAACTGCAGCCTCTGGACTCACTCTGGATAAATCACAGCATCATTGGCACAAGCACCGGCCACGGCAGGCAACAGAAATGCATGAAAACTGCGGAACGTCCCTGCCTCCACCAGCTGAAACTCACCCCGGGCAGTGCATTGTGCCCGGGCAAACCCCTGTGGCTGAGCTGGAATCGCTCCGGTTTGGGCCAAGGAAAGAGGGGGGTGAAGC
Source organism: Ardeotis arabs (assembly GCA_011801015.1). Lineage (NCBI taxonomy): Eukaryota > Metazoa > Chordata > Aves > Otidiformes > Otididae > Ardeotis > Ardeotis arabs. The sequence goes on from JAAGAY010132408.1 coordinate 9,900, forward strand.
CAAGTCGGTGGCTGTGGCTTTCAGGGGCTGCGGAGAGGCCCAGGCAGGATCCTCACGTGATGGGGAGATCCTTCAAACCACAGAGCACGAGGGGGAGAACGGCAGCGGAGAAAAACTGACGACGCATTTCTGAATCAAGCACCTTCCCTCAGGAGGGAAAATGGCAGCAGGTTGATCTCCTGAGCAACGATGGGATGAAGGCGCGCGGTCGGGGCTCTGAAATGACCCTCCCGCCCCACACGGGCACAGACCGGGACCACGCTGGGGCTGGAGCCGTCCCCCAGCGAGCCCCGGGGCTGTCACTGCCATCAGCCGTATCACAGAATCTTTAAGGAAGAGAGCTCCAAGATCATCAAGTCCAACCCTCAACCCAACACCACCATGCCCACTAAACCATGTCCTGAAGTGCCACATCTACACCTTCTTTGAACACATCCCACCCTCGGGAAAGAACATGGGAATTTTTTCTTTACTGGTGACTTTCCCGTTGCCCAGTGATGCAGTTTTCCACCATGATTCAGCCCGAGTAGCTCAAAGGTTACATTTTTCTGTTCATTTAGCGTTTTCTGTTCATTGACTCCAGTTTTAGAGCTTTCCACCGTGATCGCTGGGGAAACCACGGTGGCTGTGGGATGGGACCACCACCTCCTGCATCACCTTTAGGCAGGGACCCTCCCACCAGCACCCATCCCAGACCAGCGGGGTGGCTCTGGGCATCCCGTCGAGGAGCCCGACCCCATGGCCGCCATCCGCAGAGGCCGCCGCCACGGCGCGGGCCCGCAGCCGGAGCGCGCTCGCTTATCTGCTCTCCATCGAGAGCGGTACAGGTAGGAAACGGCGCAGCACTCCGCTGGCAAATCCCTCGCACAGGGCTTTCTGAGTCAGTGGCACTAACTTCATCTGGGGCATTTTGTAATCAGACAAACAGAATTACGCTCGTCTGGCTGCTCCGGGATTAATCGAGCAACTTGCAAACTCTTATCAAGCATCTGATGGCAAGTTGCTATTTGAGTTAGAAAAATACCTATTAGTTATTACAAAACTCCAGAGTTTCCCAGCTCTGCTAATTTCTCAGCACGATTTCCTGCGGCGGCGCCGGCAGAGGCCATCACCTGAACTTGGCCCAGGCTTTTCCCTGAGCGGGGCGGGATAGGCCGGGGCAGCCTCCAGCTCGCCAAAACACTGGAGCAGAGTCACAAAACTCCCTTTTCCCACGCGAGCGCCGGCGCTCCCGGCACCAGTGCCACCCGACCACCCTGTGCCGGCTCCCTGTCCCTGTCCCTGTCCCTGTCCCGCGCCACAGGCAGGGTGTCACGGGCAGGGTCACGCTGTTCCGGGGGTCCCGTTGGGCAGGAGTCTCCACAAACCCCCCAGCCCCTCGAGGCGGCGATGTCCCGCTCCCACCCCGGAGGCTTTTGTCCCCGCGGGCCCCAGGCAGGGCTCTGCCACGCTTTCTGTTTCTGCCCCCGGCCCAGGTTGAGCTAACCATACAGAGAACAGTATGCAGATGCAGGATGCTTTGCATGATTTGGAGATATTCAAATGAAACGCCAGCCCAGCACTGGAAGAGCTCACAGGAAAGTCAGAGAAAAAAAAAAAAAAACAAGAGCAAAGCTCCGTTAGTTGAGCGCGGCCAGAGCTGTGGTCTCCCCAGTTTGGCCACTTTCACCTCGTGATGTAGAGTCCTGGGATACGGAGAAACAAAGAATCCCCAAACCAGGCAGTTTACATACTTTTCTACGTGACCTGACTCCTACCACCGTTATCTTCTGGTGGAAATTTCCTACGTTGAAACGTAATGCAAGATCAAGAGAAAATCTTGACTTTTACAAAAAAGACCTGTTGTCCTAATTGGAGAGGAGCAACTTTAGAAAGTGCAGATAAGGGAAAAATAAGTTTTTCCTACAGCTTCAGCAATTTTACAGCCATAAATTGAGATGTTTCCTCCAGAAAGGCACACACAGGAATAGATCACTAAAATATCCAGAAACTGCGAGCTGAGGGGGTTCAGCCCAAGCAGGCCATGAGCATCTCCATCCCCGTCCCGGTCCTGCTCACCGTCCTGGTGCTGTCAGCCTGCCCGAGCCACAGGGCCGCCCTGGTTCAGACCTCCAACTTCCTGAAGGAGAGCATCAGGCGGCTGAACGAGCTCCTGGAGTCAAAGGTAGGGCTCGACCGCAGGGCTCAGCCTCTCCGCGCTGATGGGAGGGACAGGTTGTTTCGCCGGGCTCGGCGAGAGCGATGCTGAGTCAAAGAAAGGTGCTGAGCGTGCAGTGCCGAGGCAGCGTGCACGGCTCTCAGCGCTCCCGAGGGGCCGAGAGCGGGCGGGCGGAGGGAGGGATGGGTGTGTGTCTGCGTGCACACGTGTCAGGATGGATCCCGCCAGCGGTTTCTCAAGCCTGATCGCTCCTCTCTCTTGTGTCTTGTTAAAGGTTTCCTGTGGCACGATGAACGTGACAGATATTTTCGCAGGCGATGAGGTAAGAGGAAAAACTAACTTGTCCTTGTTTGAAATCAATCATATGGCCACGATGGGTACTGGGAGAGGCTGGTGGGGGCTGGAGGAGAGCATGGGCAGCCATGTGAAGCCCTGGCAGTCCTGCTCGGCCCGGTGCAGCGTGCACGGGAGCAAGGAGCCCGCGGGAAGCCCCGAGCAGCGATGCTGGGCTGCCAGGCTGTGCTCGCCGCTCCAGGTGCCCGGCCTGGGTGCCCTCACCTTTCCGCACCCAGCTCCTCCTCCGGCCAAGGCTGCTCCAGGCACGCCGGAGGAGAGGGGGAGGCCAGGGGGGCAGGCAGGAATGGGCAGCCGGTGTCTGAGCAGCACACAGGGGTTTTCAAGCTTTTCAGAAAGGAAGAGAGGAACTTCTTCCTTCACCTTGGAGCGGTGTGTCACTGTCTCACAGACACCCACACGCGCCTATCGCGCAGCATCGCCAGCTCTGGTTAGACACACTATCCCTCCTTAGCCCCTTATCTGGGGAAAGCTCTTCAGCTAGCAGAAGATTTAACAGCAGATAATAAAGCCTATTTCTGCTCTGAAAATTGCTGCCTAAGCCAAGCTCCCCGGCACCAGAGTTCCTGTTTTCACAGAAAGCCGATGGCCTCACCTCGCGCTGCACGGTGGGCAGTAGCCAAGGGGCAGCAGCCTTCCTCGGGGGGCTGGGGGGTGAGCACACCCTCCGGGGGGTCCCTGCACCCCTCCTGCCGCAGGGACCGGCTCTGGGAGTGAGAAGAGGTGCCTGGGATGCTGCAGGACCCAACGGCTGCACACCTGGCCGTGCTCACGGGGATGGGCCAGTCACTAATTTGACGGTGCCGTTGGGGTGAAAGCTGAGGAGATCTGAGCAGGCAGAGCTGCCAGCGACCTCCCCGTGCTGCTGCAGCGAGGCTCCATCGGGAACGTCCCCCAGGGAAGAGAGCTGAACAGTTTTCTTATTATCACCAGCACTTCGCTTATTAGCTCCTCATCTTCCACGCGTCTCTGCTACGGGACTTCGTCTACTCAAAGCACCTGACAGAGACAACCTCCTCCCAGGGGCTTTTGCTATTCCTGTAGAGCCTCTGCCCACCCAGACCAGCGCCGTTCCCGCAGGACCACGCAGGGAGCAGGCCCCCAAGCACAGGGTCCCACCCACAGGTCCCACATTCACACCTGCATGGGGAGCGCGATGCTCCGAGCACGTAGGTACTCACCGCCACGACGTCTCGCCCGCAGCGGACGGCGTCCTCCTCGCCAGGGACCCGTGTGCGCACGCACGCAGCTGGGAACCGTCAGGGCGGCTGTGACATCTCGCATTGTGTTTGGCACCTACCGTTTAGAACAGAAATTTGTTATTTGTGCTGGTTTAATCTGCTGCTAACGAAGCTGGGACTGTACAAAGGGTTTCTAAAAAAGCCATGTGGATCTTTTTCCAGAAAGATGACATGGAGCTGTTATGCAAAGCCGCCACAGTGGCTTTGGAGAGCCGGAGCTGCCACATGTACCTGGAGGGCATCTACCTCAACCTGCGCAACCTCATCCAAAGGAAGAGCACAGTCCACAGGGTAAGGCAGGGCTCTCCCCTCGCCGCCCGCAAACCGCCCCGGGGCCATGCAGCCCTCCGCTTTCACGCTTTCTGCACGTCCACCTTCTCCCTCGGTCACCGTTTCTGCTTTCGCCCAGTCCTCTCCCACAGCACCGCCAGCAGCCAAGCCCACGCTGCAGACCCAGCACTCCCCCAGCAAACATGCTAACAGCCCTTTTTCCCCCATTTACAGGCCCCCTGTCCCGTGGCAGCAGGCAGCACTACCTCACTGAACGATTTCCTGAGGGGCTTACGCAGAGTCCTCCAACGATTAGTGAAAGAGTAGTCTGAGTGAAAAAACAGTTTGTTTGTTTGTTTTTAAACTATAATTACACTGTATTTCTTTAAAGATTATTTATAATAATTCTTTAAATAAATGTATTTTTGGACTAAATCTGCTAGCATTGCTTAAGATGTTTCTTGGTTAGAACCCCGAAGTCAGAAGCAAGTGTTATTTTGCCACCAGAAATACACGGGGCTACAGAGTCCAAAGTCCACTGGTGTAAGCGTGGTGCTGGCGAGAGTTGCCAAAACAAAGAATTTGTCCTGCTGTGGGGTTGAGGCTGGTACCAACACAAGGAAAGCAGGTCCAAGCAGAGAAAAAAGCCCAAAAGAAGCCAGAGGGGAGAAGACACACCACAAACGGGGCCTGCTTCCAAAAGCCCCGAACTGGTGCTAGAGCTGGGAAGGGAAACGCCAGGCCCTCAGCTCCCCCCTCACGTCACAGCCTGGCACAGCCCTTCGTGGCTCCGGCAACAGCAACAGGGAACAGAACCGCGCCGCTGAAGGGATGACTGTAGCCTGTGGCAGACTTGGGCAGTGGTTAAAGCCTTCCTGTAGCAACAGGGGAGCGGAGCCGTGCAGGTATTTAGGTGTCTACCCTTTTGCAACTTGCTTTGGCACAGCGTGGGAGAGTGCTTTGGAAAGTCCCAGGAGGTGCCGGGCTTGGTTCGTGCATCAGCTGAGTCACAGTACTCAGGGGAGCTGCGAAGCTCGCAGACCACAAAAAAACCTGTTACCTACGGCACCAGCAGGCTGAAATGCCTTCCAGGGGAAGAAACGCACTGCGGACCAGCACGCTTTACGCAGCAAAGGAAACAGAGCTGAACATTTCCCGTTACTGCAGGTAAATTCATACCATCTGCACAAACAGGGTGTGACGGGCTCGCCGTGTAGCACAAGGACACTTGAAGGCAGAACAGCGTGAAAAGGCTTCTCTCCAGCTGTACCACCCATGCAGCGCACGAGGAGGCAGAACACAGGGAGCACCGACTATTTCAGCGGAGAAGCTGCTGCTCTGGCAGTGCTCTGCGGCTCAGCTGGGCTCTCACCTCGCCCAGGGCAGCTCAGGGCAACCCCAGAGGACGGCTGGAACAAGAGGCTCACCAGCCTCGGGCACGTCTCGTGATCTGCGTACCTGCCTCATCCCACTGATCTTCTCCAGCGTCTTGGAAAGCACCCTCTCGTTCTGCCCTGCCTCTCCCACAGGAGCCTGTTCCCACCGCCCTGGGGCTTGGCAATGGGGCCCCCACGCACCCCAAACTCACTTCTCCAGCTCCTCCAGTAAGTGCTGCGTGCCACCAAGCGACACAGACCACTTCAGCTACCCTTCCTGACATAACCTGTGACTCAACTGAGTATAAGTTATTTGAAAAGGACACACAGAGGTGGAACTAGGAATCAAGAATTTTATTTCATGGTATGAACATGCTCCAAGGACACAATACTGATATATACAGTGTAATGAATAAAGTTTAATCATAAAACAAAGAACAAAGAAATAAACAGAGTTAGAAAACCAATAAATAAGACAAATTATACAAACCGACTAGCAGTTTTTCCTATGTACAGGACTGGCTAAGCAGAACCGTCGAGAAAGGTGAAAGCCGGACGTGTGCGGACAGTGCAGTCAGTGAAAGGCACTAAGGACCATTTTCCCCTCCTCTTAAAGAAAGGATCAGGAAGTTAAATACAAAATAATTCATTTAACACAACATTAAACAACATAACGCGTCAAAAATCTCAATGTTCAGGTCGACGGTCTGGAATGAGGGGAATCTTTTGGTAGCAAGACGCAGAGATGAGCACACACAGTATATATATTATGGCAACAGGCTTTGAGAAACACTACGGAGCACGTACTGACCTGGGATGAGAATGGCTGCATAAAGCTCTTAAAAAACCCCCACAAACCAAAGCCCTTCCTCATTAAAACACGTTATGGACCCCTTTGACGTTCACAGACTGTCCAGGGCTACACGGGGGTCCGTATGGTAAACATGCAAGCCAGACTCCCTGGTTTTAAAATAAAGTTCCTAGAACTGCAACAACACACCCCAGTTAAACGGCAAGCCAAGCTGGCAGATCATCATGGCCTCGGTAGTGTGCCACTTAAATGAAGCCCTCCTGTAAGAGCCGATGATCTGTGCTCCAAGCCCCCGTAACAGGGCGTCACAACCAGCTCCTCCAATCTGCTCACACACCAATCTGCTCATTGGCAGCTACTCATTCAGTGTTCTCTCTGCCCCAAGGCTTGCTTAAATACATACACTGCTATTGCTTTGCTTTCAGCAGCAGGGCTGTAACATTAAATCCTAAAGCATAAGCTTTTCTAGTTAAGTTTTAACTATTTTAAATGCAGGGTCATGGCTCACAGTGGTATCTCTAAGCCACTGATGTCTATCAGGTAGAAGAACTTTCAATAGTCTTTTTGAAAGCACAGTTCAGGAGAAACTCCCTTGAAAACAGGTAATTCCACCAGCCTCAGCACAAGACAACACAGGGGAAACACAACCGTTATCCTGGTTCTGAGAAGTGGTACAGGCCAGAACGACCCATCTGCCTGCTCAGACTGAGAACTGACACAAGGCCTAAGACAAAGCAGCTTTTAAAGTGATTTCCTGTCTGTCTGGTTTGGTGAGGAGTACGTAACGTAACAGGAGAGAAGCCAGCTCTGTCCAAGCACGCTCACAGGAAGGTCAGCTCTTCGAGGGCAAAACTAGCTAGAGCTGAGAGCACACAACATTCTCAGCATTCCCCTCTCTAACTGCTAGGCTAGAGAGAAACGTCAGTGTTTTTGTGTCTTGTATGAACTTAGGTGACAAAGCCAGATCTTGTATGAACTTACATGTCATTCCCTTCTCCTGAAAAATAGAGGGCAGTGTGTTCTTCTCTGGGTTATGATCCCAAAAAACCACATTTGAAAAACAGGGAAAAGCTTACAACTCATTTAGAACAGCGCTGAACACATCTCCAGAGCAAAATATGCCCTTACAAGACCAGTTGTAACTTACAGATCCTGCTACAGACCCGTTACAGAGCCACAAGGTACACGACAGCGAGAAAGGGATATCACCTTTTAACTGCTCTAAGTACTCACAAGCACGTCCTGGTAACTGCAAACGTGGCTCCTAGCAAGAACTCAGGACACCTAAGGAGCTGTCTTTTTCTTTGTCATGCTGAAGGACTCCGTTTCTCCTGCTAGTAATCGCAGTTTTTAAAGCTCTAGGTACCACAAAGGTTACGTGGGAGTTACAGCTGATGATCACCCCCCGGCGCGGGAGCTGGTAAGATGCCTGCAGCTGATGTGCTCCAGCAGGAGTTACAAAGCACACACAATCCAAAGGAGACACACTTTCTCTGTGACACAAAAGCAATGTATTAAAGTGATATGTGTCTATTAGCAGCATAAATATTTAAAAAAAAAAAAGAGCAGCCATCACAAATAAATGGTTATCAGAGACCAGAATTTTTTTCCTCTCAGAGCACAATCAGAAACCCGAGATGATACAATCGCACAGGAACACGAACAGCATCAGCTATTTCAGGGGATATTACCGTTCTGGGAAAATTGGGTAATTCATGTCTGCTTTAACTCAGGAGAGTCAAATTCACTCTGGGTTTAGAGCACTGGCCCAGTGCCCTGGTAGCCAGGGATGAGAAAACAGAGCCATGATGCTCACAGTCCCAAGGCTGAGGCTGAGTCCTCGTATACAGCATTCCCCTTAAATAGTCTCTGCTGTTCAGACCACAAAACAACTCACATACATGTAAAAAATTCCAGCTCAGAAGCATAAAAAGCAGCCAAAGCAATACTGCAACACAGCCTTAAAAGGAGGGAAGGGGAAAAAAAAAAAAAGCTTTCTTTTGCCTTTGCATCAAAGGCCTCACTCTCCACAGCGCCAGCAGATCACACTGAAACAAACAAAAATAAAACACTAGACATGCTTGTTCTCTGTTGCACTTGAACAGAGCGTGGTCTCTTCCCAGAAGTCTGACTGTTTAGTTATGTTTCCTCTACCCCAGCTACTTTCTCTGTACAGCAAGACAGCAAAGCACGGGAAAAGGACTGTGTATTTGATACACAACGCGATCAGGTGAATAGCCACAGTGAGGGATATTTAAATAAAAGGGTTTGACGCTCTCAATTCAAAGCTTTGCGGCAAGCACATTCAAACACAGATCAGTGCAACGGAGGACAAGAGTGAAAGTTGCCAGTTATGTGCAAAGCAGGGCATAAATCAGAATTACCAGCCTTAAATTTCGGGGTTTCATCAACCGTTTTGAGCTAACATGCCTAGCACTTCAACACACATCTAGAACCCTTATTTTCTATACATTTCAACAAGGATTGCCAACAACAGTTTCCCTGCACAACACGTTTAACACATGGAATTTCACAACCATCGTATATACCGGTTTAATATTATGTTAATATAACATACAATATACAGGCAACTAAGGAAAAATACATTTTTTTAAAATAAAGCTCCATACCAGCAAGGTATGGATTTTATAGCCATGTCAAACTGCCATCTCTTGAATTCCATATCCTCGCCAGATCTTAGACTCACTGATTTTATGGCAATTCTGAACAGCTCACACCTACTGCAGCAGAGAGTCAATGACTGCTCCTGGCTTTGCCGAACGTTTTCTGTTTGGAAAGCAGAAAGGAAAGGGAAAAATAATACCACACACATTATTATGCTGTCTAGGAGAGACAGGGACTAGTCACATTTCAAGTCAAAACTATACAGTGTTACACTTCCAAACAACCATTTGTCAAAACCAACCAACAATAACCAAGGAAGCCCATGCTGAAGTCTCCCCAAACAGCACTTTACTTCCCAGGAATAACAGCGGATGCACTGTCCGCGTGTCAGACGTTAAACTGAACCACAGAACAACGGGAAATAAAGCAAGCAGCCAGAAGAGGGGAACGCAGCAAAAGGGCACCAGAAAAATCCCCAAACAAGTCTTTCTGGACATGGTTTTACTGTAGTAGAGAGATTTCAGCTTGGTTCTGTCACACTTGGCACTGGTAAGCTTCATACTGTGCAAAATTTTAGCATTTTGTTGTCTTATTAAGCAAGTGTTTGAAGACTTATGGTAAGTCTGCATGCACAAACACGTAAGCCTTCCCCTAGGTACAGCTCCCATACAGACAGAAACTCCAAAGTTCTTCACCTTCTACCCGTCTTGGGCCTGGATCTTCCTTTTGAAGTCCTTGGTCTCTCCAGCTTCATCAGAGACTGCCTCAAGCTTTCTTCAGTGTAAGCTAAGTAAACATGGGAAAGGTCCACTTCAAAGGGCTAAAAAACCAAAAAAAACCCACAAAACAAACATCAGAATCATTTTATACACTGATCAATGGTGCTTTCGTAAACACTAGAAAGACTCATCTCTTCAAAGGATAAGAAAACTGAAACTGGAGACAGTTTCCCTACAAATCCGCAGCAGTAGGCACAGGCAGCAGATTTGGGAGTTCACTCACATCTTTTTCTTTTTTATCCAGGACAGGCGTCTGCTTCCTCATATTGTTTCCCGTATATGCAACGCATTTCTTAAAGAAAGAAAGGTCTGTTAGTAAAACGTACTGTGCACAGCAAAAGCGACTACAGCTTTATCACCAGTTTACTTCAGGGCTCAGTGAAACTCCTCAGAAGCTCGTGCTAACAGCAGCTTGCACCGAGCCAGCTGCCCTGCTTACCAGCTGCCACTCTCCAATGTCTTCGTTCCAGTGAACGTAGTTTTCAATCATTTCCTAGAAAGAAATCAGAGCAGTAATCGTTATAGACCTGCACTATCTACGCTCCAGATGCATTCTCCACAACATACATCCCTAAAGGCCTGCACAAGCTGCTTAAGAACAGTCTTGACCATTCCAAGTTGTTTATCATCAGGACAGCCCTACCGTGTTCAAAACCCCCTATTTACACGCTGAAAACTACCGAAGAGAGCAATACCACTCCCAAACAGTACACACTGAGTTCTCACTAAAGCACGTGCCTCTGAAGGCCATCAGGAGAGCAACAAACACACACTGTAACGTGGAAAAAAATGAAATATTTAGAGAAATAGCTTTTGTATTTTCTATTAAATAGCGTGCATCATGTTTAACCTTATCATGAATTTTCTGACCACTGGGGTCACAAAGAAAACCAGAAGTGAAGAGTTCCAAGTTCAGTCTTACTACTTTGTATTAATATAAGACACTAGCAAGCACAACTTCAAAGCTCTGAACGGATCCAGAGCATGGGCACGTACACCAGTTAAACACCAGTTAACACACCAGTTAAATACATCCTGAATGTGATTTTTTAAAAAGCCATTAGGAAAACATGCTGCAAGAGAACCGAGGTTAGTAAACCCCTCCACTTACAAGCCCCACCACATTATACGTTGCTTCCCTAAAGTGACCCCATAACCATGGAATTGTAGCCAAAGTTATCAAAACCCCTGAGGATACAACAAAGCCACTCTGCTTTCGTTAGCCACATCATTGTCCTGGTTTTGGAGCCAAATGCATGCGCTAACTCTGATCATCTTCCAACTGAACTTCAAGCAGAAGCCCAGCAGGTTACAAGAGTCACTTGACAAAAGCATCTTTTCCTCCTTCAACATCAGCTGGTTCTGACGATCAGGAACACAACTGAGCTGCAGCCGCCCAGCTGAGCCAGAGCAAACCAAGGCTCACAGCAGTACACACCAACTCATTTGTGCCTCAGCTTAGCAGACAAGTGTCAATCAGTTCACTGTCAATATCTCATTAAGAGAAAACGCCGGACAGAATAAAAGCCGGAGAGCTCCGTGTGCCTAACCCAATCCCAGGTCACAGGCTGAGGTTCTTTGTCTGTACCTGGTAGTCCTGAGGAATGAAGTTGTCAATGATAAGCATCTGAAGACGAAGTTCCCTGCTCAGCTGCCGAATGTTCTCCAGCAATCCTTCAATCTCTCTCTGATGCTCTTGTTGCAGATCTGCCATCTGAACACAAACCAGGCATTTGAGAGGCAGAGCTAGCTTAAAACATGCTAACAGCCTAAAAGAGAACAGTCTTCTGCCTATAACAAGGGTTTTGGGAAACGAAAACAAACTCTAGTTATAAGTATAGAATATTTATCTCTGAAGAATAAACCCTCTGAAACGTTCCAGCTCAGAGATGTCTGAAAATAGCATTAAGTTCAGTTTCATAAAAACAAAACTGGCCTTCTGCCAACCCAAGCTCTGCACCAGCTAAGAGCGTGCAGACAAGTTACATCCCTAGCAAGATTTCAAGAAAAATCTGAAAAGACAAAAAATCCCAAAGACAAAATGCATTTTTCATGGAACAGGAACTCTTGATACCAGCCAAAGGACACATTGATCCAGTGTGACTGAAGGGACAACGAGGGCAATAGGTAGAAAGGACAGGCAGCCAAAAGCAGAGAAGCATTTGGGCTGCTGCAGAGCAGGAAATAGGGCTGCCAGCAAACTATTTTATTTTGTTTTGGAAATAACCAGTGTTTTCCTTGAAGTTCTGAATATCCCAGGGTCTCACACATAGCCCCTCAGCCTAGCCTGGGGAAAAGCTCTACAACATGCCTCCGTGCAGCTCTGACACCAGACTTTGATCTTTTTTAATTACATAAGCCAAATGGACAGCAAGGGAAGATATTTCTAAATATATGGCACTTTTCCCAGTGTTACAAAGCTGATGGCTTACCCTTCCCAGCTACAGTCTCTCATCATCGCAGGCTGACTCGGACACTAACCTCTGACTTTGCAGCCATAAGCATGGTCCAAACTTTCTTCAGCTTTTTGGTTTTCCCCTGTGCTTCTTCCTGGAGGCTAGTGTACTTCTCCTCGATGTCCAAGCGTTCTTGCTGTGTGCAACATTCCCCACAGACATCCACACATTAACATAATCAAAGAAACTATCTGCAATAGTATGAACAAGAGGAGAAACTACTTGGACAAAACAAAGCATTTGCCAAGGGCACGGAGACCTGGCTCAGCCAGGCCGGCTCAGCCCCATAGCGATCGCTCTGTCGTACAGGTGAGCACTGCTGAAGTGGTTAGCTTCTGCCGTGCTTTCAGAGCAGAGCCGCGTTTCCTCCACACGCGCAATGCCAAGGCACGCACCACGGTGTAGCCTGCCATTGCTGTTTTCAGACAGCTACAGCGTATAACCCCACCTCCTTCTCCTCAAGCTCCTTGCGAAGCTGTTCTGCTCTCTTCCTTCGTTCTTCCAGTTCCATATTTGATTCTTCTAGAAGCTTCTCCTGTTCCTCTGCTTTTGCCAGCAAGTCCACTCCTCCCACAATCACCTTTTTCTCCAACGCAGACAGTTTTTCCAACAGGGACTGGTGCTCTTGTCTAGAGAGACAGGTAAGTGTAAAACTCCTGTCCTACAGAGCTCGCAAGGCAGCAGGTCCAGCTCAGTTTAACAGCCCAGACAGCATTCACAGGGCTGGAAAAACTCGTCTTGCTGCCAAGGGTTTAAGTGAGGGTGAGGCAGTGCAAGTGAACGCAGGGAGTTCCCTGAGCTCCAGCTCCCCATCGCTTTCTTCTGGACAAAACCAGGTCAGCAGAGAAGTCTCTCTGCTGCAAGGCACCAGGGGTACCACCAGTACACCCAGCACCCCTGCCCCGAGGGCCCTGCCAGCACAGCAATGCCCAGAGGCAGCTGCAGAAACGGAAGGGAAGCGAGCGAACAGAGATCAAGGCAGGGCAGCTGAGATGCAAGCCAGGAACACTGGCAAAAATATAAAGTTTGTCTTTTCCATCTGTGCTAAACTCCGAAAGCAGAGTAAGCTCCTCTTATTTTGATAATAGCAAGAGCCGGTGTTCAGTTTATACAAAGTCTGACATGCCCCTCACCATGCTCCTCCAGATACCTGTAGCTTGAGTTGTAGATTAAGGAAGGAAAAACCCATGCAACCACACAAAGTGCTCAGAGCAGGCTACTCACTGAGCTTTAAGCAAGTCTTTTTCTCTCTTCTCCAGTTCAGCTCTGGCTTTATTTCTTTCTTCTTCTTCCATATCAAGCTTCGTTTCAAGAGCTTTTCTCTCCTCTTCAATCTTTGCTTGCAACTCTACCATCTTATCAGGGGAAACTTTCTTTTTGCCTTTGGAAGAGATAGGGAAAACAAATTAGTTCACAGAAAAATAAGACAGCCTCTGCATCACAGCATTTTTTCCAACTTCGGATCTAACACTTGCATTTAACAAATTTAATTTAATTAGATGTCAGCTCCATGCTGGGCACAACTCAGTCTTTCAAATTCCACTTTAACACTGACCAGCTGTCACCAGCTCCCACAAAGAAGGAACACTACACAACTGACACTAACATAGTGCCCTCAAAAAGAAAACAAAGAACACTTGGAGAAGGAACACTGCCTAAAGTCTGAGCTGCAAACTCAGGTGTTCTAACTCTGTAGGTTAGGCCAAGTGAAGGAAAACAGAAGACTGCCTTGATCTACAACTACAAGAGCTAAGCTACCAAGAGTTACATACCCAAATTTCAGATTAGCATCCCCACCACACCTCTTGTTCATTGCCCTTCTTATGGGTTTACCTATTGCAGAGTCAACACAGGTATTTTAAGAACACACTACTATAAAAATACAGAGATTAGGGAAATTCAGAACAGCCCCGTGAAAAAAACCAGGCAATTAAAGAAACTTTTTGATGGTACTCGATCTGTGTAACAGTGACTACCAAGAGATTCGAAAGTACTGAGTTTTGCTGTGACATATCAACTGTGTCTTTACGGTGTAACTACTACAGCAGCAAACCAGGTACATTTTGTAGAGGGTTACAAAGGAAGTAGCCAGAGCAACTCATTGAACCCATCGGCCTGAAGGGCTGGTTCCAAAAACCTGTGGTTTTGAAACAAAGCACAAGGCTGCTGCTCTTGGAAGTCACTCTGCAAGCCTTGAGCCAACTCCCATCGAGTGCCTAAGGCAGGTGAACACACAGATCCTTGGGGGTTGTCTGGAGTGAGAGAGCCCAGCCTACGTGCATTTCCTCAACTCCACGAGTCTCCCACAAGTCCTAAGTCTCCCTTTATTCACAAGCCAATCCTTCGTTTTCTTGTTTCACTCTTCTCCAGACATTAAGAAAAAGAAACCAACCCATAGAATCCAGATCCCTAGGAACTAGCAGAAGCCATGCTTACAGAACACACTCAAGGAAGTTGTTTGCTCAATAAAAGGCTTCCTTTCCCTCCAGTCTTCATGGCATTCAGCTTTATTTATGTACATCTATGACCTCTAGCAGACAAATTGCACATATTTATGAACATGCACACACACATCTGATTAGATGCTTGTTCACGCACACAAGAGAATATCATTAGGTTTGTGTAAAGGTAAGGACTTCAGCACTACAGCAAACAATGCCTTCGTTTCCATCTGCTAAACTTCAGAACCAGATAATAAGCACTTATTGCTGGATCTGCAGGGAAAAAGTCTCTCTGATTGTTCTTTGAGAAAGAAGCTTTCTGAAAGTGCTATACAGAGATCATCATAAAAGAGAGATAAGCCAGATAAAGGCTTCTTACTGTTAGTAGACAGCCCTACATATTCTCAGTTCAGGAGAAAAAGGTGAACTAAACCAAGCTGTAAGAGCTGTTCACAAGCTCTGCAATTGTATTATAAGGAAGTGGAAATTAATTACACCAACCTGCTTGATCTGGTGTTAAGAGGAAGTAGAAAGCAAATCACAGAGAGGCAGCATGTGCATAAGAGGAAAGAAAATATATTATTGCTTTGATCATTTTGGACAAAGACCATCAGCATTAGAACAAGCATTAATTTTATATGCGTGTTTCTAGAGTAGAAAACACAGGGTGGTCATCACTAAACTCCATTAGAGGAAACATTAATGCATCATGATTTTATGCTAAAGCAGAGAAAGTTTCTGTACTTCAGAGTGCTTTGCACATCCAGGATAATCTTCAGCTCACTCTTGTATTCTTCTGCCCATTCAATGCAATGCAGAATCTAAATGTAACATTTGAGCCTGCCGCAAAGATCATGCCCTAAGAAACAATTAAAGAGGGTAGATTTATTCTTGAATAAGGCTTACTGCTTCCCCCGCCTCAAGAGAGCCAATTCTGTTATATTACCCGTAAAATATTAGCATACAGAAGACTTGTTCTAAGTTTTAACCGAGTTTCCGAGCCAAGTCTTTGCAAGATACACGACAGTTGCACGCGGGGAGTCTCGGCACAGGAGGTCTCCGTTTGACCACACAGGGCGTTAGTAGGTTCGTTCGCAGTAACTGATGCTTCCATAGAGGTATAGAGCCAGCTTTGGTTATTCAAGCAAGCGCAGCAAAAAAAGGCAGGGCAGGAGAGGGACAATGAAAGACACCACATGCAAAAGGGCCACGCTGGAGGACAGTTAATATCCCAAACCACACAGAGCCACGCTTATCCTAATCGCCAAAAGCCCAGTGCAACTTCCACAGCAGAGCTGTCTCCAAACTCGCAGGAGACGGACCCATCCATCCACTGCCACATCAGCAGTTTGCTATTAACTGTCCTCAGCCAAACAAAATACTCAGGTTTCAAGCCAGCTTTGAAAGAGCAAGTTTGAAGCAAGCAGATTTCCAAGCCTACCATCATACGATCCACCAAAGGTCTCCATTAGGTTGCAACCCTTCTTAACGTGCTACCACACTTTCTCTGAGCTTTTCATTAATGTAATTAGTACAAATTTGATTGAATTATAACTACACAGCAATACTTTCCAGACTCTCTCCACGGAGGGAGGAGAGTGGACTGCATCTATACAGGATAACCACAACAGCGGGTGAAGTCCCTACCAGCCAAGTCCTGCGGTGTGATTTATTTCAGTCATCACTAACCGACTGGAGGGTTTTTACAGGCAGAGCCCTCTGTCTGACCAGGAGCAGACCAGACTTTCCTCACTGCTAGACCAAAACCTAGATCCCTTGTTCCTCTGAACTAAGTTCCACAGTTATCGAGAACTAAATGTCATGAGGCATTTAAAAAACCCCAATCACCACTGAGGATTTTTTTTTTTAATGTCTGCCAAAATAAAGCAAATCAACCAAGTGTTACCCTGTTTTCTTTGCAAGTATAAACCTCATGTTTGATTTTGACTGCTCCATTCATTTTCTCCAAAGCTAATTATGAGAAGACAGAGTCCATAGCACAACCCATTTCACCTGTCTAGCTGTCCTTTTTACGAACTCGTATTGTAGCAACTCCCATAAAAAGGTCAGCTCAACCTTCTTCCTGATATTTTAGAGGGAGTGTTTAAAAAAAACCAGACCAGATTGTAACTTCTGTGTTAGCCTATTCCTTCTCAATTGTCTTTAAATCTTGTTCAAGCAGCATCATAAATTGCTTCCTATCCTCTCGCATACCTGGCTAACAATGTGCACATTGAACAACCGTTTCAAGCGCGGAAGCAGCAAAGGAAAGGCATGCTTTAGCACAGTTCAGGTTTATCTTTCCAACGGACACAGCAGGGAAGAGTGCAGCATTGCAAGATGGAGTGTGCAGATTATGGAAAGGTCAAAGCTTAAAGACTTAAGAGCTCCCACTCACTAGTGAAGGACTTATCCAGAGGTTTCTCTATGACAGAGCATGTGGAGTCTGAACTACTGCTGCTGCTACTGCCTGGAAAACAGAAATGCGTCCCACAGAAAAACCCAGAGAGGAAGAAACATGCAGATGGGAAGTTAGTTCTAAAGGAGAGAAACCCAGAAGGGTCAGCAACCTAGTTCAAAAGGCACAAATTCCCATTAGGAAGCATTTGCTAGGATCCCTCCCAGACTCAGCTTGCAAAGCCACCATTTCTCAGCACAACATAGCATGCTCAGAAAGACACTTCAGTTAAACCCATCTTAACCAACCTCCAGCTTAGAACAACATGCCAAGGCAGCTTCCATTTCAAGCAACAACAGCACAGAAAACCAGATCACAGTGGAGAAGGCTGTGGATATCTGCAGTAGGAGAGGATTCAGTGACCAGGAGTCCTTCCCAGTCTCATGCACGCGGCAATGTACACTTTTTCCTCTAGAAGGCAGAATCAGCTTACTCAAGGACTGTTATTGGGCGTACTCCTGCTGAGCAGCACCCTTACTTCCGAAACAACTACAGTAGCTTGTTGGGAAGTTGACTAAGTCAGTTATTTGCCCTCTGCTCCTTTCAAGCAGCATTTTGAAGGTGGTCTCCTCTTCCAGAGAGGAGATTTGGACAGGACTTGGCTCTTGATGGAGACAATGGTGAACCTTTTTGCTTCTAGAAATTACCAAAAGGTGAAAAATGAAGTAAAAGTTGTTACAACTATCACCAAAGGCACGACAAAAGTCATTTACGACTCTACTTGGCCAAACAGCAAAATGAAAAGAGTGCATCTGAAGCAAGAATGCTTTAACAGGGATTTTTAAACAGAGGTGGGTGCTTCAGGACAGGAAGGCAGTTTGAGTGTCAAAGTTAGTTTGCTAGAGAAGCTTGAAGTTGAGGCATAGCACTGGGCTTGACTTCTCTACTCCCCAGGAAAAAAAATATCAGAGAGGTTCTAGGGGTATAGCAAGCTCCCTGGAAGCCACAGTATCCCATGGTACAGAGACCTGCAGTTCCAGGTTCGGCAACATCCCTTGGGGCTTAGATGGTACACAGTAGCTTAACACTGGTGTAGGACAAACCAAACTTCACCATGGGATTTCCAGAGTGCTCCCAAACAAGGGATGTGCAGCTCCCATTCAGCTTCACAGCTAGCAAAGACACCCAAAGGTCAAGTTTTTCCTCTATCAACAAAAAATAGGACATCAGACAAGTCAGTGACTGAACATCCATGAGACAGATGAATCCTTTGCCTAAGCCACAGCCAAAATTCCCCTCCAACCATTCCCATAGTTATAAAAACCACATATGCCTACCACTGATCTTTGGTGCCTTCTTCCTCCCACCTCTGTGAGCAGGGGAAGTTCCACACCACCAGTCACAAGCCATACACAGCCACCTTGCGGCAACCAGGGAGCCACCACAAAAGAGGACGTTTCCACAAGCACAACTACCCAAGTGGAAGCACATTCAGAGCTGTCCATCTACAGATGGCACCAGACAGCTTCATTTCTAGGAGAGGCATGATAATTGCAGCGGCAGTAGGGCAGCTCTACACCTCCACTTTCCCCCGCCTGGCTCTGGCTACAGTTTCTGACACCAGCTGCTGGTGGAGAGGAGACCGGTGGCGCTGACAGGAGCCTACTGCCTTACCCCGCCGTCTCTTCCGCTTCTCCCCATCCTCGCCAATCTCCCCATCGCCATCTTCGACCTCTTCTTCAGAATCACTTATCTCAGAGTCTGGTTCCCCTAGAATAGAAGAGAGGTTTTGATGTCCTTTCTTTCACCTCGTACCAGCTCATTACCGCGACAGTAACATTTGTTCAAACCCAGCAGCATCTGACATCAGCTTACGAGCACCTGCAGAACTCATTAACTGTTGGGCAGAGAGCTTGCTACAGCTCAGGAAATTTAAGGAAAAATCCTGACAAGCAATTTAATGCTATGAAGTCAGTGTGTATATGTTAAAGCTCAAGCGGGTGCTTTTCATGGGAAACAAAGCATCCCTGCACTGCTAAAGCCTTAAGCTACAAAGTTTTCCTAGCAGGATCTCCCCATATCTTCTCTTCCACCTCAGATGGAAGAGAAAAAAGGTCAGATGAACACAGTTCACACAGACTTGCTACTTAATTGGACAGGTGCATACATGAAGCTAGACAACGTTAACTGAAAAAAGTGTCCGTCTCACAAATGTTTATCATTGTTGCTACTGCAGACAGATGCTCAGATGTCTCAGGCTGAGGGTGGAAACCAAACCGAATAGAATCCAACATTGAACATCCTGGCCTCCCAGTAACGTTAGCAAACATGAGGCTGTTTGTTCTGTAGCTTAGAGTCTAAAATTTAAGGACCCACCCTCAGCCCACCAGGGATGAAACAGCTACTCCCAGCTCCCAACCCTTGAAGAAAGAGTTTGACCATTTCCTGCTGCTCCTGAGTGGGGCAGGATCCAAACAGCAAGCCATGCTGGAATTACCACCACGGTTATGTGCTGTGAGCATCACTCTGGAGAGGGCCAAGGTCACTGTTCAGCAACGACTCCTCAATGCTGATGGACTAATAGTGTCACAAGGCCATGAAGTTACAGGGCTTAAAGAAGCTTCTTGTTTCTCTACGCATCATTTGAAAGCCAGCCTTCCAGTTCTAGCTCCACAAATTCAGTTTATTTTTCCTCCTGAAAAATGCATCCCTCCTCCTCCAACAGTGAAAACATCTGACCTTTTCTTACGGTCCATTTAATTTCCCAACACTGTGCCCCCTGGAAGGAGAATCTCACCTTCCTCCAGTTTTTTCTTAAGCTCTTCAATCTCTTTTTGGAACTGGCGAAGCAAAGCATCCTTGGGATCTTCATTAATCCTGGCCTTGTTCTTTATGTTCTTGGCTCGGTTCGCGTACCTGAGAGTGCTGATGGTCTCATCGTAGTTGTAGTCTGCTGGTCCAATGTTTGCACACTGAGAGAGAAAACCGAGTTACTGGAGCACAGAGCGTCAGAGCCCAGAATAAGTAATTTAACACGGACCCATTCCCAGCTCTGCCACCCTCACACTGCTACTCCTTCCCAAGCTTTCCTCTTGCCTCCACACAAAAGCTGCTTTCTGCTACCCAAGCACAGCTTCTGTTTGATCTTACACACATGCAGACATTTGCACATAGAAGGTTCTCTAAGCTGCAAACAGCTCTGGAATGAAGACGTGAATGCCAGGCTGTTCTCATGGCAAAAATCACTCTGCTATGCCTGTAAAAATGCAGCTCGACAGCTGGCACTGGAAAGGGCATCTCCCAGCTTACCATCATGGTTTTGGAGTTGCCCCCCAGAGAATCCTGAAGGAGCCGTGTCAGTTTGGAGTTACGGTAGGGCACATGGGTGCTCTTGCCATCCACCAGCGCAGAGATGACATTCCCCAGCGTGGAAAGAGAGAGGTTGATCTTAGTGGCTTCCTTCAGTCGCTGCCCGGTGGCTCCAGTTTTTGCCTGTCTTTCAGAACCCTTGCAATGGAACAGGAAGCAGAAGCAGGAGTTACAACAGATCCTCTAATACATCTCCTTTCTCCAAACAGGACCAGCTACACCTAAAGTCTTGCGAGCAGCCATGTCACTAACCACCTTATCTGTTACTAGAGAACCTGGCTAAGTACCTCAGACATTGTTAAAGAGACAAGTCAAACAGGTCGTAACTGAAGCTTTCAGTGCTAGCAAATTCTGGATTGCTCAAAGTAACGCAGCTGGGAAAATAGAGATTTTGTGCCTATAAACAAAACAAAAATGTTATGAGAAGCAAGTCAGCAGCTCTGAGGCACCTCAGCTGGAGCTGTTAAGCACCGTCTCCAGCCTATTCTATCAGCACATCAAGGGAGAAAAGTAAAACTGCAATTATTCTGAAGAGTTTCATAGAGCAACCTACACATATATCATGTAAATAAAGTTAGCGTGCAGACACTGAATGCCTTCAGTCTCCCCTTTCCTGCAGCTTCTCCAAGGAAGGAGAGTCCAGGGTAAAGCCTGAGCTAAAGACACATTCTGCCAGCACAATTGCATTGTTTCAAAGTCAGCAACAGAGGGAGGGAAGTTGGCAAGTGATGAACTGCGTGGTCACTACCCTCTAAAAAAAGAGTAAAAATAAACCTCTTGCCAAGACCCAGTTCTGCTGTCCAGAGAGCTCTTTCCAGTGTAGCTATTCCATTTAATGATAAATTTATAGAAGTGAGAGCGCCTTTTTACTGGGAGAGGCTCTAGCTACACTAAAGACAAGCCAAGTGTCAAACAGAAGTCAGGCTCTAGCCATGAAACAGGGGGCCTGCCCTCCACTATGCCTTCAACAGTGCACACGTGAGCAGCGCTGCCCGCCACACACCACGGCGGACCCGGCTGGTCCTACTTACAGCGAGATCGACAAGATGCAGTTTGCCCATGCGCACGTGCATGTTTCCGTCAACCCCCTTCTCACTGCACTCAATGGTAATAGTGAAGATGGCGTGCGAACGAGAGCTGTGCTCATTCATGTTCGTGGCACCAACAGAACCTTTTAATGGAGAGAAAAAGCAATGTTATCTTCAGAAGGAACCACGTGCTCCTGTAACACCTTCCTGCTCTCAAAGGAGACTTATCCCCGCCTCTTTACCCAACCCTGTTTTTCAGAAGATGGAAGAGGGATGCTCAGACTCAGCAGCAAACTGTATTCTTGGGCACTGAAGCTGCAGCACGACTCAAGTCAGGATTAGCAGAAGTGATACAGCCTGTGGCAGGTGTAAGCCCACCGCAGACTCCCATCCCAAGAGCAGCAGTAGTTCTCATCTGTCTTTAAGGCCACAAAGATCAGTAGCTTAAGGCACTCACAGCTGATCCCTGAAATCAGCTGTATTTTGAGAAACACAATCCATGCCAAGAGCAACAGTAGCCAAAACTTGAGGTCATAAAAGGATCCAAGCTTAACTAAGAAGCCTTCCAGAAAACATAAACCACCTCCCACTCACAGTACAGGGCTGATTGTTGTTCATCCTGAGCAGAACCGAAGGGGGAAAAGAACCAGGACACACACTAGGAGTCCTGACAACGCCAGCTGCCCTCACTGCACCCTCCCCGCTGCCGTTTCCCCCACCAGCACTGGCCAATGTGCGAGTCACAGCTTTCTTCACCTGCCCCTGCACAAAAGGCATTTGGAAGGAGATATCCCTTCTGCTCTGCTCAGCTGAACAACCTTTCCAGCACCAGGACAGGATCTCTTACTGTGGTCTCATAACCAGACCTTTGTCCTGCCTGAGCTATAACCTGCCCACAGCAAGGCTACGTACGGTTCTTGTGGCCCAGAGTCATGATTCTGTCCATGTCATCTGCATTGTTTACGACGTAAGCCGAGAGGTCTTTGATATAAACTCCCACATCAGGTCTCTCTTTAACCTAAGAGAGAAGCAGTTTAGCCTGAGCGTCCTTAGGAGATCCCCACAGCAATCTTCAGTGGCACTGTAACAGCACAGCACTTCGCTCCTCCAGGTTCTGGTTTGCACATAAAACACTCCAACACTCAGAATCGGAGCAGCTAAGGAACAAAGACTCGTGCAAGACAATATTCCACTGGTTTCCCCTGGTGGCAAATAGTGACTTCAAATCTCAGTCTCCCATTCCTAGAAAGACTGCTGAGGGACCTCTGGGGTAGAGCTGCAGGCACAAAACTCACTCAGATGGAACAGCCAGTTTCTCAGCTGACCAAGTGGAAAAGAGTCAGAGATGTCAGTGGTGATATCCAGCTACTGTATCTTAAAGGAAACAGCACATGGGCTGAGAAGCCCAACCTCCCTTCAAGTGCTTCTCTGGCCTTTGAAATACCATATTGCTTACTGGTTCAAAACAAGCATCACACCGAGAACAGCCGGCTCACCTCTAATCTCTGTGTCTGGTCTTTTCCTAGCAGGTCTCGCACTTCTTCGTTGTAAATTTCCAGGTAGGACACACGAACTAAAAACCTGAAGACAAGCGGTTGGGTAGGTTTCTCAGTAAGACATTTGTTGAAGTCCAGCAAACACAATCACCGAATGCAAAGACGACGCAGCAATACACCGACACAATCCTGCTACCCCACCGAGAACTGCCTGCGCAGGAGTCTTTCAGCTGGGGCCAGGGGTACCGTTTCCCTTGCCATTGTCAACGTCAGGCTCCTACTACAGATGGACACACAAGAGACAGAAGCAGTGAAGAGAAGCCGTTTACCTTGTATCCCCCTCTGCCTTGGCAATGTGGCCAAATATATGGGCAAAGGAATTGGGAATGATGCCTCTAAGCTCCGGAACTGCTCGCACCCCTTCCATGGTGAAGGTTTTGCCTGTTCCTGTCTGCCCGTATGCAAAAATAGTACCTGAAGGATAAGGAGAGAGATGAACAAACTCTGAGAAGCTGCTAACTGCTGTTTGACTTCATCAGTTCTTAGCCTGATAGCACTAAACACCTTTGTTGAGCTGAAATTTTCCACCCGCTCCAGTGGATACTGTACAAGGCTAGGAGCAACAAAAACGCTGGACAACCACAGCGAACAGGGCTTAGCCACAGTTTTATCCACCCCACAAGGTATCTTTAAAACAGTCAGCTTGTTTTAACTGCGCAGAGTGATTTAAGTATGCAGTGCTAGTACACTTAGGTCTCACACACAAATAATTAAGGCAAACCCAATTAATAACGTGGTCAATTAGAGGAAGATCATTTCATACCAACTGCAAAACCAGCTACTGCTAGTGCTCTACACCACAGCAGAAACAGTGCGAGGCTTTACGACACAGCCCACAGCACAAGCCCAGTTCTGAACCCGCAGAGGCAGCTACAATTTGGACTAGAAAACCAGCCTACACAGGAGGACACCCAGAAAATTTACTGAGATCCCAGACTCCGGTACTCCAGAAATATACTGGTTCTTAAGTTTAGCCTAGCACTGCCGAAAACTCAGGTTTTGTCAAGCCACTGACATTACAGTTTGGAAAAGTTGATTTTTAATGAGTTGAAACCTGGGTGTGTTAGCACAAGGGCTCGTTAGGCATTTTACAAGCCTTTGAAAACTTTGTAATTCGCTGTTGTTTATAGCATACTGTTATGGAAAGCAGCAATTTGCTTCCTAACTAGCATCTGCTTTCCTTTACATAATACATTTACATGCATAAGACACACACGCACACAAACCATGGTCATACTCTTCCCAGCTGCAGGAAGCAACAGATTATCTGTGGGGCAGGGCAGTTGTGTTTAACTAGTCATCTTAGTTTAAAACAGCAGCGCTTAGAGGAGAAAATGCAGCAGTTATATGCACAATCTGGTACGCATACCTAGTTACTGCAGGGCCGTGGCAGCTGCCTGGTTACTGAAATTGTACAATGGAGAGCCGCTGAGAATTCTGACAATGAGATAAAGCGTATATCTTTGGCAAACAGAAGATACAGAATAAAAATATACAGCTAACTGACCTCAGCCAAGTCGTCTTTGTCACCGATCTCCCACTGCTAACGGTCACAGCAGGTACAACCACTGAGTGCTCAGAACAGCACGTACCTTCCTATTAAGGCTATTTTAAGTCAGAGATCACAACAGAAACAACACAGGGCTACAGCCCTCAGAAGGTGAAACTCCCTTAAATACGATCAGGAGGAACTCTAACAACGCAAAGAACAGGTCGGATCCTTGAACTTAAAACAACAAGGGACTTACCATTGTACCCTTCTAGGACAGAGTCAATAATAGGCCTTGCAGTTAAGTTATAGACATCCAGCTGTTTGCTCTCCGGTCCGAACACGGTGTCAAAGGTGAACGTCTTGGGAGGCTCGTTGGATGAGTCTGTTTTATGCACAGTTATAGTTCCTCTCATTTCATCCACGTTGACTGCCATTTTGTAGCCCGTAGCTTTCTCTCGCTCATTAAGAGGCCGGCATCGAACGACAACCTTGACATTATCGCAGCTCTCTGGCTTGTCCAGCTTCTCAGCCTTGTTGATCTACAATTATTTAAAAAGAAAAAAAAAATACAGAGGCTGTAACGCTATTGTTAGCGTACCTGTGTGTTTAAGCACAAACGGTGTTGAATCACCTCAAGGAGACACACACATGTCCGCAGGATCGTGAACGTGGGGACTTAAAACCAGAACTGGTTTATAATTAAGCCTGAGAGAATAATGTACACTTATTCAGTCAGTGCAATCTGCTGTTTGCTAACGTGGAAACGGATGAGGTAAAACTTGAGAATTTCACATTCGGTATCACCTCTGAATTTCTTCAAGAAACAATTTCATGCTGGCAACCAATCTGCAGGCCGTTTGCTGGAAGGAGGTGCAGCCACGCCATCCTTCCACATTAACAGCGACCACGCGCTCTCACTGGAGCACACGGGTCTCAGGCCTCAGAGATGACATAAGCAGATAGCAGCGAGCACTGGCTGGAGGGAATTCATTTAAGTTACAAGCTTCAGTGTACCTGCTGAATTTTAATCGTTTAGAAAATCCAAATGCTGCATTATAAAACCTCACAAACCTCTTATTTCACAAAGCAGTTACAAATTTGAATTTTGAAGCACCACTGACTGATTTGCTGTCACACACTTCTGATTGAACAGATCTACAACTCCATTTGATGCAGTAAAGCCTCAGACACTGCCCTCGGTGAAAGCACGCAGCTGAGCATTTAACGCCTTCTGAAGCGGCGAACTGGGATGTCAACAAGAAACAAACCCTGTTTCCAGGCGCCTCTCCCACCAGCTGCCATCTGCCTGGATTCCTCTCAGGCCTCAGCAGAGGCCAGAAACGGCTTCTGGTGAAAGCAGAGACCATTTATTTGGGCCTGGCAGAGGAGGGATCCCACAGCCTCGTCCTACCACCGCCGGGGCGAGAGTTCCCCAGACCAGCTGGGGAGCGAGCGAGTCACGGTG
>JAAGAY010132409.1:0-31289 GCA_011801015.1 Ardeotis arabs
GTACCTCAAGGGGGCCTACAAGAAAGATGGGGAGAGGCTGTTCAGTAGGGCCTGTTGTGATAGGACGAGGAGTAATGGTTTTAAAATAGAGGGGGGTAGATTTAGATTGGATATTAGGAAAAAATTTTTCACCATGAGAGTTGTAGAACACTGGAACAGGTTGCCCAGAGAGGTGGTGGAAGCCCCATCCCTGGAAACATTCAAGGCCAGGCTGGATGAGGCTCTGAGCAACCTGATCTAGTTGAAGATGTCCCTGCTCCTTGCAGGGGAGTTGGACTAGATGACCTTTGAAGGTCCCTTCCAACACATACCATATGATGCTATGATTTTATTAATATAATGGGGTGTAACTCTGAATCCCCCAAAACAGTGTTTCTTAATAAAATATACCCTTTCAACTTGCCAAAACCACCAATAATCACTTCTATGAAAAACTCTAAAAATTAAAACTGAGGCATTTCACAATGAGAATCATGCTATATAACATCACCATCTGAACAAGGTATCTGATGAAAGATTAATATCTGAGATCCATCTGTATTGAGTATTAAAAGAAAGACACTTCCCTGGCAACAGTTTGCCCCACCCTGAAACAGATGCCTAAGAGAGGCAAAATTAATCACAGTTCAAGAGATGAAAATATTTTTAATATTTAATATGTGATTTTCTTTTTTATTAAAATGGTTTTGGCAAGCCTGTTGAATACTACAGGAATCAAGCAGAAAATTGTAGCTGTTTCTGGGTTAGAGTCTAAATAGTTTATACCAAACAAACAAACAAACAAAGCTCTGCAGGGCAATATTCATATTCTGGTATGTATTTATATAACTTATCCTAAATCCTTTCCTCTTCAAAGAAATATGTGATTTTTTAAAAAATAGAAATGGTGTGAGATTTTTTTCCAACTGTAAAACAGGATTGAAGGGTTAAGATAGTTTATGTTTAATCAATCACTTTAAATATTTGAATTTTAAAGTAACTTCCACGTTGTATAAAAGCTAAAGAACCAAGTAAAACACTTTCAGTTTAAATTTTAGAAACCGAAGTTCACATGAAGAGCACATCACAACATTATTGCATAGATTATATGGACAAAATTACTTATATCAACACATTTAACCAAAAACTAAAGGACTCCATACTATCGCAGTTAAACTTCAGAACTTCAAAAGTTTTGGGGTTTTTTTGATTTCTAATTTTCCCATATTGATAAGAGTAGTATAAATATATTTTTTTTCATTTTGCAACTACAATATAAAATTTCCAAAAAAATAGGTCTAATTATCTATATGCAATATAATCGTGCAATAAGCTTTTGATTCTTCTTGTGTGCAATAAGGTGCAAAAGATGCATTTGATTTGCTCAGATTTTTAATAACAGATGAAATGATAAGAATTACTGTCTGCAAGACAAGCAAAGATGGCTTTGGTATTCCTTGAAAGCCTAGCTGGTTATTCTCTGATTTAGGGTAGCTGAAGCATAATTTATAGATATAGAAGTGATACAGCCATTTTTTATGCTTTATGTATCTGAATGAGTAAACAAAAATTACAAGCTACACAGTATTTCTTATGTTTTGTGAAAACATGTGGCACATGGATTCCATATGCGATCATTTAAAATGATTTTTTTTTTTCAGAAGTGTTTCCTCTGAAACCAGTGAAAAAACAGGTTCCAAATGCTGTCGTAGACACCATAGTGAAATCGCATTGGTAGTACAGGGAATTAGTTTTTGGCAGGCTTTGTTTCAATGAAGAGGAGATTAAAACAAATCTAGAGTTTTTATGATTTGAAATGGAAGGTCCTCCTGACTGGAATTTATACTAGCAGAAATGCTAGCTGTTCACCAGATCACCAGATCAAGAAGAATATCCCACACCTCCTGCTGGAGGCAACCCTAGGAGATGCCAGAATGAGCATAGAGAGTTGGATGGATGAGAAATTCTTAGATTCCACAAATGAAATTTGTTTGACTAGGAACTTCGAATAATTTTAAAACTTAAAACTCAAGCACAATCAGTATGCTTCTGCTCTAAATACATTGTGGACAAAGAATTATTCTTACTCTTCTAAAAGTTAAAATGTCAAAATAAAGATGTACTAGACTTTTACATAAAGTTACGAAAATATACACTTCAAGCTCCAACTACTGTAAAGTATGCTATTATTACTGTAAATACCATGAAAACTCTGATTGCTTAACTCATGATAAATTCTGCCAGCAAAATTACCCTTCTAAAATTCTTTAATTTTCCATTAATTTCAAAAGTATAAAAAGCTCAGCTGCAACAGGTGTTCTTCACCTTTTAGATTAGTTGTTCCCATTGCTACCATTCACCTTGAAACCTGGTAGTATATTTTAAACACCACGTACTGTGACCTAACTGCCTTCTGCATTCTAACTCTTGTGTGTTCCAGTGGAGTGTTTTTCCTTTCATTTTAATACAATTAAGATCATCTGCATTCTAGTTTAAAACACTTAGTTTTTCAAGTCAACATCCTGCTCCAACTGACATTGATTTATTTGCCCTATTTATTTGTTTGCACAGTCTCTGATTTTGGAAGAAAAACCACAAAAAGTATCTGAAAGAGCAGCCTGTTGTTCCGTGAGTGAATGCTACTCAGATTTTCCTTCTTGTATTCTTTCCTTCCTTTCTTTTCTTCCCTTTCCTCCTTCTTCCCACTTTCCCTCTTCCTCTCCCCCCTCATCCCTTTGTCCCTCCCTCCCAAAACCTATGGACTTTTTGGCCTTGTAAAAAGAACCACAGTAAACCAGCAGCTGACCTATAGTTCCCAAGACCATTTAGTGTCAAATTATGAAATTCGTAGACTGAATTATAAAACTTGTCTTTACAAGCTCTTGTACTTATCAGGGATGAACTCAGATGATAAACATTATGTTTGTGATGTACCAGTTGGAGTAAGGTATACCCAGTGTCTTTCAAAACTAATTACTCTTTTTATATTGTTTTCAATTTTATGTATTTCCACAACTAAAGCAGTTTGTCCTGCCTATATGGAGCAAAGAATTACAGAAGGTGGCTTGTCTTCTCCTTCTCTTTTCTCTTCTCCATTATCTTCAGTTCTTTTGAACATTTGTTTTAAAATTTCTAGGTTTGACAGATGCCTCAACCCCTACAGCAGAATTTTACATTGTTTACGTAACTGTCTGAAGTCAATGACAGCAAATCCAAATCATGTTCCATTTTCAAAATGTTTTCTCATCCCTACTATTACTGCTTTCTGCCAGCTTGTATCCTTCAGCACATTGATCACTGTTTTAGCAAAGTGCTATAATTTTGTACATTGTACTCTTGGAAATCATGTTAATCAGCACTTGGCCCAAGAATAACTGAGTCAGATGGGAAGAGGAAAGAAAAGCAATTGAAAATGACATGCTGTCTGGCTATTTATATGATCCTTAAAAAATTCAGATGAGTTATATATCACTATTTTTTCTGAAGTTCACTGGAATTATCAGTATGATATTACATTGCAGTAAATGACATTACGTATACAGAACACTAATAATAATTTTCAGTGTTAAAATATTTTTAGTGCTTATTAGAGAATCATTCCTGAAATTTTACTGTAAAACTTAATTTTCAATACCTCTTCAGGAAAAGAATCAAAATAACAGTAAAGTGAATCCAAATTAATAAGGGAACCAGAAACAACCAAACAAAAAATACTTTAAGGCTGATGAATGCCTTAAGTTGGACTAGATTATAATTGTAGGTCCCTTCCAACTGAAACTATTTTATTCTAAAATTAATATGGATAATCTAAAGTCAACAGAAACAGCACACAATATAACAGAGACAAAGTATTTGCTCTAATACAACTTAAAGAGAACAGAAGCTGTCAAAATGTCTTTGTTTTAAATACATTTTTCATATTGCTATAATAAAACTTCCACCATTAAGGTATATATAGTGCTAATCTAATGAATAAGCTGTGGGGTTTTTTCAGATAAAAATAATTTAGTTATAGAAGGTAAATGCCTGTTTTTGCAATAGTCATTTTTAACCTGTTTTAACTGTAGGTATTTTTATTTTACTAGAATGCTCCTCGGTGGGAGCTCAGCATGAATTCAGACAAGAGCTTACTGAACTCAAGTCTCAGGGTCTTAACTTGACAGGAGTCCTGCAGCATTGTATGGGTGGAATCCTTCATATCGAGTGTGCATGTGCTGCAGAGGAGTAATCTACATTGTTTGTCCGAGTTGTCATAAGATGTCAGACTTGCTGCCACGTCATACAAACACACATTCATCTTTTCTGTTTGCATAAATTCAGTTTCAGCTATTTTTTTAATCTTCTGTTCCTAATGAGAGGTTTGGGCTGAAGAGGAAGTGCCAAGCTTAGACCACCCATGAGGGCAAATAACTCTTCATTTTCCCAGCAGTAATCAGACATTTGGTGTGTCTGCAAGGATAGTTTAGTAATGACTATGTGATTGCTGTTGAAACTACAAGAGAAGATAGGTCATGTAAAGACCACAAAAATGATAAGATAATTCTTTAATGTAACATAAAAAGACATGCAAAGTTTCCACACAAGCTAGGTTTTGGATTGGACAAAATGACAGTTGTTGAAAACTGCTCTTGTCAGAGTTAAAATAGCAATCAGTTTGAAGGTCATCTTAAAAAGGGTTCAGGAAAAGAAGGTTTCTTTGAAAACAGAGAATGTCACACCAGGAAATGAGAGAGGGAAAAAGAAAATGAATTTCATTAATGTAAGTCTCTTACAATGGTGAAATGTTCTGGGATTTCTTTGTAGATACAATTTCCTTGAATTTAGTACTAGTTTCACCACTGCAATAAAGGACACAGCAATCTGTTTCAGCTAAAATGCTTCGGAAAACGGAATTCCTAAATACAACTATAAGTTGGTGCATAAGTATAAATGGAGATAGAGATAAATATAGATATAAATAACAAATATAAATTTGGGTATATATACACATATATTTATGCATATATATATATGCAGAGTATAAAGTATTTAAAATTTTGTCATAAATATTCTGTAGTATAACCAGAGATTAGCAACCAAATTTATTTTGTAACATTCTACATTATTTCAAATAAATAGAGCATAAAAAACCCATTGGACTAGGAGTTTGTCTTCTCACAGATAGCATCTGTTACTAAATAAATTTCATAAAATTTGGGAAATTAAAACTAATTTAATTCTGTGAATTAATTATGCAAAAGTGTTATTTTTTAATATAAAATCTTCTGCCCATTTCTTCTTGCTCTATCGACCAAAATAAGATATCATAGTTCTCATTTTTCTTCACTAAATGACTAAAGAGAGTTCTAAATTTTATTCTGACTAATGCACTATCAACAGAATTGCTTCTTATATTATAGTCACTTACATGACAAAACACTCTGAAGTCAAAGTACTTTCCAAGTGTCACCAACAGCATAATTTGAAGTTAATGTGGTTGTCCAGACATAATTCACTGACTAAATTTAACTTACAAGACCTTTAGTAACTACCATTCATGGGAAGAATCAAATTTGACTCTGATAGCCATGGCTGACATTGCAGGATATTATTTAAAATCATTTCATGTTTTACTTGTTACAGTATCCTTTAGATACATAAACAATTGTGAAACAAGATATATACACTTTTTAAAGCACAGTAATGTTCTAAACATTGAAACAGTACAGAAGAATGCAATTCTGACAAGTATTTATTGACATCTAACATGCAAATACAGCTCAATGTATTTATGTTGAACACATTATTATGCATATATGTATATTAATAGTAAATATGACAGTTGAAGAAGAGTTATTGGAAATTGGCATTTGTCATATTAATAAGTACACATTTTCTTTACATCCTAACAGGCTACCAAACTGTCAAAAATGCTATTGCATTCTAATTTTAATAAGAACAGATTTAATTCTCATTTTCAGCAATGTTAGAATACATTGCCAAATTACTTTCGTAAAATACATTAGTTTGCAAGTCATCATCATCATAGTCTCAGTAAAACTTATCCCATTAGGAAATGTTGCAATGACTAATTGCCAGATAGCACTCTGACAGATAAATATTAAGAATTTTTTTTTTTTAATTTGAGATTATCGTGTTGCTTTTTTTTTTTTCTTCTTTTTTCACTTTAACTTAAAGGAGGTAAGGATGTGTTCTTTTTTTGCATATTTATTGTGTATTGGTTGCTTTACAGAGTGGAAGAAATCTCCTGCGATTGTTGTGGTTTACCCCTAGTCACTACACAGTTTCTCCCTCTCCCTCCCCAGCAGGATAGGGGAGAGAAATTGGGAAGAAAGGAAAACTCATGGGTTGAGATGAAGACAGTTTACTAGACTAACAAAGGAAAACTAAAATAATAACAGAATATAAGGATACTAAAATACGCAAAATGAACAATGCACAATTTCTCACCACCCAATGTCCCAATGACTGATATATCCCATCCTGAGTAGCGATCACAGAAATGAAACCAAGCAGCAAGCAAAGGAGTAAGGGAGAGAGAGAGGGAGCCATGCCCCTCCACAGAGCAACTCCCATTTATATACTGAGCATGATGTTTATGGTATACAATACCCTCTTTGGCCCATTTGGGTCAACTGTTCTGTCTGTATCCCTTCCAGCTTCCTGCACCCGCACATTAGCAAGACCTGGAAAGCTGGACAGTGTCCTTGGTCTCATTAGTAACAATCCATATCATCAGTGTGTTTATCAACATTCTTCAAATCCGAAATGCAAAACACAAGAGCTACTGAGAGGAAAATTAACTCCATCTCTGCTGAAACCAGGACAAGATTTACACTCTTCTTCCATCTATTTTCTATGAAAAATATCAGATTAATATTTCCAATTGGGAATGGTATCTCACTTGGTGGCTATCTCACTTGAATTTTAACCATTGAATACAAGGCTTTACATCTATGTAGTTAGGAGAAGTACTTCTAATTTTTTGAAGGAAGAGTTTTATTTTCATCCAGTCTATCTAAAAACTTTAAGATCAGTCACAGTCCTAAGGGCAGGTATCCACTCCCTCTATAAAATAGTACCTGTAAAATCCCAATACTTACACTTAAGCATATTTCCTGTCATTCTGTCCCGCAAGCAAGCTCAGAGAGATTCTTTGGCTTCGCTGCATGTTTGAAATGAAAAGTCACTGTTTCTGCTCATTAAGATAGTCATTTAACCTCTGAAAGTTACAGTCAAAAGTGGTTTTGTTTTTAAGCCAAAATGAAGGGATTAGCACATACTCGGTAGCTGTCTCACATTTTCACAGCAAGATAAAAAAGAAGCTTCAAAACCAAAATGAATCAAAGCTAAATTCCAGCCAAAACCGCAGTGAGAAACCCAGAGGAGCTATACAGCTTTTCATTCAGTTAGTATTGATTTTGACAAATGATCAAAACAAGAGTTATTGAAATAAAAAATATAAGGCTTTTCTTGAACTAAAAAATAACAAAAATTACTAATAAGATAATTTGATAAGTAAGCTCCAAACACATAGTACAGTGATGTGAAACAAGAGTGCACTGCCATCAAGGCTTATAATAGAAGAAATATAATCTATCTTCTTCCACTTCAGATATCAGTGGAAAAATTTGAAAGAGAGCTGATAAATAGATTAAGGTGGATTTGGAAGACTAGTCAGAGGTTTTTTTTTTCCCCAAGGTATGAGTTGTTTGGTACAAAATAGATAATCCAAAACAAACATTAAATAAATATTTTAATAATATAAATAAATGTTATTTATAAAAAATACACTGAACTTCTGATTGCATGTACTGTTAGCAGTGCAATACACAGGATATAGGAGATATATGAGACAGAAGTCTGTGATCTTCTAAGTAAAATGCAAGGAAAACAGGCTTGTACACAGTAAGTCTTCATGTTGTAGTGTTATTGCATTACTGAGAAGAATATAATGCTTTTCCCACAATCTACAAACTATTTTATTGTCAGTGCTGACAATTAGATTGTAACTAATGTAAATGGATGCATCTTCTTTTCCTGCATAAGTGGCTTAATAATACACTAAAGTATGTTTTTAGATTTCAACATCTATATGTAAATTCAAGGACTTGAGATTGGGGTGGGGAGATTGCCTACATACATACAAGTCTATTTTATCCATACTTTCATCAGGAATGTCTTGAACAAAAGACAAAAACATGTACCTTTTACAGGACAAAGCATTTCCAACCAGGACCGCAGTGTTCAAAGGGTGTGGGCACATCACCTTGGATCCAGAACACTCATTTTCTCATTAGCTATTCCATCTTTGTAAGAAAGGTCCTAAATTCAATAACTCTCACTGGCAGGCCAATTTGTTTTTAACAGCTACACTCTTTGCAAGACACCTTGTACTGCAGTCATGGGGTTTTATTCATTTGAATCATATGGCTAAATATAATTATAGCCGTCAATTACTTTGTACTTTCAAAAACACAGAAAATGTCTTACATTGTATATAAGGCACCATTAGTGGAATTGTTTCCTTCTTAATTGGCAGAGGTTGGAAATTTTGCTCAGGCTTTTTGGATTTCTCCTATGCTTGCCCTTCCCCCTCACTTTTCTTCAGAAGAATAGATGAATTTTATCCAATGACTTTTATATGTAAACACTTAAAAGAGCTGGGAGTGTCGACCAGAATATGAACTGTAATAATCTGAGGTAAGGCATTTAACCTCTGGAAAACATCATTTACCTATGCAATCTTTGACCCGGTTAACCTTAAATTCTTCACTAATCTGTCGGACAGCTTCAACAGAAAATGTGAAAGATCTTGTCATCAGGACTAAACTACAGCTTCCATGGTTAGGCTATTCTCCTGAAACGCCCCCATCAGTTAAAGGAGGTGAATACAGAACTACTGCACCCTCACTCCAGGCTATAGAGAAAAGCAGGAATGTATGTGGGGATAGGGGAGAGGGGAGTGGGACTGACTGGTCATCTCACCTTTTCCTCTACAGCTCAAAGAGATAAATGAGCCCTGACTAATACTTGTAAAGCAAGTGTCAACCTAACCTTCCCTTAATGAAGCAATCCTCCTAAAGCTATTGCCTAATTACCTTAATTCTCTTAACTTAGGCAGAATCTCACTCGAGGGGCCTTTAAAATACAATCTCCCCCTTTATTCCTCAAGCCTGTAGGTAACATGTATTTAGCATTTATTAAACCATAGAAATGAGGCGTGAGCTAGTTCCTGAAGCTAGGTGGCACACATTCTGCTTCAGCATACAAGTCTGCTCTCATCCTAAACCCCCAGAAGCACCTCCTGGCACTCAATGGTGCATCTTATGGGCTGGCTTAGAGCTTACCCTGATTCTCAGTGTTTCCCTGGCTTGCTTCCCAAGCACACTGACAGAAGGCACCTCTCAGTGAATGAATGGGGTGTTACCTTACTCTGATTTGTCTACACACTCAATAATCATCTCAGACAGCATTTAGGTGCATTATCCAATAGCTATCATCTAATAGGACTTTACTTTCAGAGATGTAGCATATTACTGAATTTCTCTCCTTCTCTCTCTTCATACAGAATGTCTGAATACTTATTCTGTTTCAAGCAGCAAGGAATTATCAGCTGGCTGGGGGTTTTGGGGGGATTTTTTTTTGTGTTCTCTTTTTTTTGCCAGTTTTTTATGTCTGAGAGCAGATTTAAGACATTTCTATAAGTTTGCAACATTTTCCATGTTAGCTTGTGTCATCAAGCATGTATAATTTCAATAATTATTAAATGTTCCTGACACATTCTTAGGAAATAATTTGGAGAATATGTTAGAACAAACTGACCTTCAGATTCCTTTCATATAACCTATGATTCAATAATAGTTATTTTATAGCTCACCTCTATAGTGGTAATTACTTGATTTTTTTAATATACTTCCTAGAAACTCACCTGGCAGTCATAGTAAAATTGCATTAAAAATTATAAACAGATGGTTTTCCCAACTTGCTGACAATCAAATTCATGTATCATCAGCTTCCCAGAGGTGGTTAACATAAACCAGAAATGTTCAGCAGCCTTTAATAATCACTGGCTCCACAAACTAGATTAATTATATGAAAACAGGTTTTAGCAACTCATTTCACTTATTTCACTTACAATGAAAAGCAGTAAAGTACTTGCAAATTTAGTCTATGTCTCCAGAGTAAAAGCCTCAACTATTTGCAGTGAATTTAAATTAGATTAGCAAGATTTTAAGGGAGTCAAAATGCTAAATGAAAACATCTTACTGAAATAAAAAACGATCTTGCAATAAAAGGATAATATTTGTTATTTGTATTTTTTTTTTTTTGTAAAATATTACTGTAGAATCACAGACTTCACAGAGCAGTTCATGTACCTTGACTAATTCCTCAGATTTCAGAAAGAATTTTCAAGAATATATTTACAGATTGAATATAAATTCCCTTAAATACTACAATTTCTTAATCACCTATATTAAGACAACTGAACTATGCACTTTAAAATTTAAATATTGCAGCATGACAGTTTTCTATAATTATGGAAAATGCTGAATTACATTGTCAAACTCTATTTAAAAAGAGATAGACATTTCTTTAAATTCTGGATTCTAATTTAAAAGTATTTCTTTTAAAGTAGACACCATTTTGTAAGCACATATATAACATCCACCACAGCCATTCGAACTGAAAAAATACGTCATACACTAGTAGGTCATTGTTTTAAGCCTAGGAATTACAGATACAGTATGATAAATCTATAGGAAATGTAAATTGGAACAGCTCTATTGCTGAGTCGAGAAATGGCCTTGTTTCTTAGAGATAAAAAGGATCTTCTCACTTTTTAGGCTAGGTGAGATAACACAGCTGAAATGCATTCATCTTTTTTGAGAAATACAATAGAAGTATTTTCATCAAGGTACATGACCTCTATAATGTGGCTATCTAGCCTGCACCATACCAAAATGCATTTTTAAAAGTAATTTCAAAAATAAAAATCTCTATAATCTTCTGATCCAGTGTCCCATATATACAAGTGCCAGATAACCTGAAAAAAGTATGCACATCTAATCTCTCTAAATGATGGGAATATAAAAATGATTTCTAATTAATAATTGTTGGATAAAAGCTGAACTTTCATCAAGAACTATTTTAGGTATGTTTTTCAGATTAGTCACATGTTTCAGGTAGTGAATCTATATATAGAACATTGAAATTCATAGAAAGAGAGACAATCTAGTAATTGCCTAAAATATCATGGGGAACGGACTATAAAACTGCTAAAATATACAATTCAGTATCTTAAGTTCTGTGTACTAACACAAACTAAATTATCTAGAGGCAAATAATTCACTGGTTTACACATCCTTACAAAAGAAAGTAATGTTGCAGTTCTGCTTTATCACAGAGCTTTATTCTCCTTAAGAACAGGGACAGATATAGTATTGCAACTTCAACATCTTTTGTCCACAAGAAAAATATATCTGAAATTCCTATTTTTAATACCCTTTCCTCCTTTATTCTAGTACTTTATCCATACTTTACCAACGAATCCAAGGAAGACTGTAAAACACTGGATTCGTTGTTGCAGAAGCAAAATCAAAGAAAAAAATACTGTCCCACAGATAAGGATATTATTTTCATGCATAATTTCAAAGGGCTTTCTTAATTTCATTTTTTTTTATGCTTTGGCAATAACCTGTTAAATGGGTGGAAAGAAGGGGCAACTTTACTGTGCCATTCCTTAGCAGAACATTATTCAAAAACATTCAAATGAGAAAAGCAGATGTACTTGACTCTTAAGAATATTCACTGCAGTGTGCAATTATATTTGAAAGTAAACTGTTATAATGACTTCTGTGCTTCAAGTTTCTCAGACTTCAACATACAGTAAGGAACATACAATAAAAAGGTGTATAGAAATAAGACAAGAGCTGGCTGGAATAAGAGACATTGCCTGAGGCACCTGGAGATGGAACGACCTCAGTCACATAGTGAAGTAGCCTTTCTGGAAGCGTTGCCCACCCACAGGCACTTCAAGATTTATGGAGTTGGTCAGTGGAAAAAAAAATCAATGTCTGCCAGGCTGATATCCTGTAGTTTTAAATTTCCCTTTTGATCACTGGTCAGCAGATAATTTTTATATAGATCTTTGGAGGAGAGGGGTATCAGTCTGTGCTTGTATGTCTCTCACCAAGAACGAAAAGGTCTTGATGCTTCTTCTGTGCCTTGAGCTATAGATGACTTGACATGAGCTCCTTAGTAAACTTCTCCCAGTATGGTGCTGGGATAGTTGTTTCACTTGCTAGATAAACAAAGTGTTCTTTACCTTTCCATAGGCAAAGAAAAGGAACTTAAGTGAGAACAAAGCTCAGGCTAAAGTATATGAGCACTTGTTGCAAAAAAAAAAAAAAAAAAGTGTTGTTTCAGAAAATAACTAAACATACACTTAGGTATCTTACTCAGACATAAATATTTTCTGTAAGTAGAAAAAAAAAGAAGATTTTCATTACAAACAGAACTGAGAATACAAGAACATTTGTTTGATTAAATTACTATAACATATGAAAAGTGAATTAATCAATTAGAAAAATAAGAAATCATATGAGATGTTAGCGTAAGAATTAAAAGCTAGTTTATAAAAACTTGAAAAATAATCTTGTTTACTGCCAAAGGGGAAAAGAAGAGAAGGAATATATAAGGATATCAAATCTAACACTTACAAATGTTTATGTGAACATATGAAAACATAAAATTTTAAAGACAAATAGATTAAACAGTCCTTTAAAAAAAGATTTAAGCTGTGGAATTAAAACATAAACTCAAATTTTCTTCCCAAGGCCTGCATACAGGCTGGTTTTGAATATACAAGAAGCCATAAGCAGAACACTGCATGTATTTGCAGACTTGGGTACTATGCTGTAGTAGATCTGCCCTTCCCCAGCTCCTCGAAGCTTTAGGATTGCATATCGAACTGCGAATTCCCCATGTCTCAAAACTCAAGGAAAGACTCTGAGGTCTTAACGAAGGAATCTTGTTCCCCTGCAGAACAGTGGGAAGGATAGGAAGAACATTTAGGATCTTATTTAGGGTTTTCTGAGTTTTGCCTGTGTCTTGGTGCCATGGCAGCGGAATGCACTGAGCTCTGATCAGCTCCTATCATCAGTCTCTCAAGCACTGATGCTTTTCCACAAAAATGTGATTATGAATGTTCATTACAGCATTGGTAATCAGCTGGATGACTTGAGGCTGACCATGAATAACCACTCCTCTGCAGAACATGCAAATACTTCATGGATCACTTGCAACCCATGAAACATTTTAGGAATCCTTAAATGGAACCTACACTGCTTGAAGGGACGGAAGATAATCTGAGGGGACAATAACATGAAGTATAGGTGCACTTGTGTTCTTCAGAAAAGCATAACTTGATTCAACCATTCCAAACCAGTAGATCAGACAGAGTTACAACTCAAACGTTTCTGTTTTTCATTTACATTGAAATCCACTTTGCTAATTCAAACTTATGTAATGATTCTAGTACATCAGATAATCATGAGAAAAAAAAATCCAGAATCTTATTCTAGTTATTTCAGATTAATTTCTTAACTCAAGGCATTAGGTCATGTTTCTGAACCTGAACACCCAGATTAATACTTTAGTGACAGTAAAGCAGACAGTATATACATGCCCTAGAGCCTTTACCACAAATCAGCCTTGGTTTTCTGATCTTACCAGTATGAACAGCTTGTAAATGTTGTTCCCAAAAGACTTTAGCTGTCTTATGGCTGGATAACATTCTGCCTGGAAGCCTCCATCTGGAACTGCTGACAGGGTTTCTTGCCAGTACATTTCTTCAAGCTTAAATATCCATTTAACTGTGACTGAGTAGCTGGGATACAGAATGACCACCAAGATGCCTTCAGAGTACTCTTTTCCATTTTTCTTACTTTGAATAAATAAAATTCTTCCTTATGTTCTCCACAGAGAAATAAAAGAAATAAGTTCTGAGTTTTTAAGTTTAGCTTCTGTTTCTTTACTTTCCTTCAAGGTATCAACCTTTGAAAATGTTAAGGGAGGCATCCATTAAAGACAGACACAGGCTAGAATGGTCTCTTCTCCCATTCTAATTTGGTAAAGGGTAGGCATCCTATCACCTCAATGACACCCCCTGATGAGACTTTTCTCCCACAGGCCATTTATGTTAAGTGAAAATACTGGATAATAGAAGTCAATAAATATTGCTTTTCTTTAAACAGTTCAGGCATGGAAGCTGGCAAATGAGCCTAGCCATGAATGTCATAAAAGTGACTATTATATAATCAATGATCATTCAGAAGAAAAAGGAAAAATTATTGAAAAAGTAACAAAGTAGAATGTGTCTATTATTCTCTGTATGCTTAGATTAAATAAACAATAAATGAAAAGAAATGAAAGAGGATAATCACAGCAGGTTGCCATTAGAAAGATGTAACAGTTTAGATAGAGCACTCTGTTGAAAGATCATGGGATAAATAAACAGGAGAGTTGGTTGTTTGGGCTTGTTTATTTGCCCAGTTTTTGAAGAAGAATGCTAGTCTCTGAGTAACAGATGAAAAAGATACCAGCAGGCAAAGGATTTAAGTGAAGCAATGGACTAAAGGACAATACTGAATGCTGGCAATCAGCAGAAGAAACAAATCATAGAATCATAGAATGGTTAGGGTTGGAAGGGACCTTCAAAGGTCATCTAGTCCAACCCCCCTGCAAGGAGCAGGGACATCCCCGTCTAGATCAGGTTGCTCAAGTGAAGTTCAACAGAAAAATACTTAAAACAGCAACTGAGAGCAAGATTCACAGTTAGAGCCAATAGTAATTCATGGTCAAGCACAAGTGAAAAAAAAAAAGGACAAATGCAAGCAAAAGCTGGAAACATGGGCTGGGGAGGTGGGGGTGGGGGTGGAAAGGACATGATAGTTATGATACTTGGGTAATAATGAGCATAGTACATAAATTAGGGGGCTAATTTTAAATATCCTTCCACTGCAGAGGGACTTCAAATTTAGTTATGCTTTAATTACAATTAGTAAGATAAAATCTATGCTAGAAAAATATTGCATTGATTGCAAAATCAAATATGCAAACTGAGGAAGTCTGATTTACACACAGTAGTCTCTTATATGTCTATTACGTGTCTCTATTTCACTAAATGTACCAGGAACCATAGTTTAAAAAAAAAAAACCAAACCATGAAGATTGGTTGAACGCTGTCTCAAACTGATTCCCACAGGTATTTGTGTGGGTGTGGGTTTGAGCTTGTGGGAATATGCAGAAATTCAGGCAGATTTATTTTCATAATTTAAATTTTTGTGAGGTTGCTTTTCTCACACATTCTTTCACTACAGGTTTTTTTTTTTGGAATTCTCTTGTGTTTTGTTTGTTCCATATGACTTCCTAGCATTTTCTTTTCAAGGAAAAAAAAATATATGTGTATTTTTGCATATGTACAAACACATATACGAACCCTCACTGTCAGAACTGCAAAATAAATGGATTCTACTTAAGCCAGATGCTGGATTGTTTTATATTACCAGACCACAGACCATATTACATACGGAAGTACCGAGGAGACAGGAGAAATTGGTAATAAACAGTAGGAAATGGCCACTGGAACTACATATTGACTGAAGAGAAGCAGGAGACGTCTGGAAAACAGGCATTTTGTATATAACAACTATTCCTTTAATCCTGTTCCAACCACTGAATTGAAAGAATATTGATATAAAACAGTTACAATCAGAGAAAATCTGACCAGCCTGTGGAAGTTTCTTCTATTACATGTAACAATCTGGTATCCACAGTCTATCCTCCTTAATCCATGGAGTATTTGTATATTTGTATATTTCTCCCCTATTTCCTTCGGATTGATTTAGATATTTCTGGTACTGAGGTGCTTAGAACAGTACACAATAATAGATGTGTAGTCTAGCCAGTGAAATGGGGTCTGTCATCTCTGAACAGTGACGTGATGCCCTTTTTGTGCAGGCAGCATTAATTATAAAATATTTTTCTGAACACTCTCATTCTATCATACAACCAAGTGGGAAGAAAATTCATCCTGCCATTTTGGCATCTCACCCTGAATATTACTGCAATCAGTACAGTGTAAAAGGAAGAGCATCCAACAAAAACTTGAAACATGGGGATATTTTAATATGTATTTATTAGTAAGCTGTTTATTATGCATGTAAGTGGATACAGATGTCAGTTTCTCTGTGCTACATAAATTTGGGTGATGAATATATTTAATTTTGCTTTTGAAAGCTTTTATTTACAAGATGCCAGATCTTCTCTCTATATGGAAATATTAATTGATATTAGGAAATTGTGTAAAGATATCTTTGGTGTGCACAGTTAGTATTTCTGCTGTTATTAAAGCACCTCATTAAGAGTATGGTATCAGGTCAAAAATGTCTGTAAATGTGTATTATGTCTGAGACCCGATCCACAACCTAGAGAAATCAGTGCAAAGACTACTGTTGCCAACAGAAGACTTAGACTTGTACTTCATTTCATAGTATTTCACAGGTGCATTAGAAGGTAAGTGGTTTTCACCATGCCTACTCAAGTAATGGCACTGTTAAATCTCCATATCCCTAATAATAAACAAGCATTTGCCTTCACCTATCCTTTCTGTCTCTCTCAAAAAAAAAAAGAAATTCATTATCAATTTGAGAAAACTTTTAATGCATTACTTGCAATGCTGTTCTGAAATAGTCTGGCATATTAAAATGCTTCAAGGTAACCAACAAAAGATTTATACTTCTTATTTCACTACATAAATTCTCCATTCTTATTAAGTTTATTATATAGTTCCTGTCTTATATTCTTTTTATTTAATAACAAGGAATCCACTTTTTTTTTTGTTTTGTTTTTAAATACTGTTTAGATGTCAATTCCAGGCAAATTACTATCTTCACTCTACTTTGGAAGAAAACTGTGTGGAAGATTGCTAATCTATAATTTGTGAAAACTGACTCAGGAAGCAAGATACGATGCAGTCTAGGTAAAGACGATTGTGAGTCAGTTACCAGAGACTACCTCCACAGCAGTGAGAATAAACATAAGCACCTCTACAGTTAAAAAACATTTTGAATCAGTGTACCTAAAGAAATCATTCTCTTATACTGAAGCAGCATGTTTCAAGTGAATATATTAAAATTTAGCAATATATTTTCATATGCAAATTCCAATAGAGAAAGACCTAAAAAATATGCAGTTATAGACTTCTGTGGAGCTTTGCCAGTGTATCTCATCTGACTGTGTGTCACCTCTAAAAGGCACTGATTATGTCATAAACTATTTCAAAACCAAGTAAAACTCCACAATCGCTATATCAGAGCATAAGATCTGTGAATATAAGTATCTGTTAAATAGTTTCATATAAGTGGTTTTATTATAGCTAGTTATACAGGAAGAATTTTTTTACAGCCTCTTAATAATATATAATCTTTGTTTCTCATGCTGAATTAACTAACATTCTTCAATCATATTGCTGGGGCTTTTTTCTTTTCTGTTTTAAGCTACGATAACAAATGTTTTTGACAGAATCTAAGAAGTATCTTGAGTATATTTCAGTCCTGGTTTCAGCTGAGATGGAGTTAATTTTCTTCCCTGGAGCTGCTGTGTTTTGGATTTAGTATGTGAAGAACATTGATAATACACTGATGTTACTTGTTACTAAGAGATCAAGGACTTTTTTCAGT
The DNA here is from genome assembly GCA_011801015.1 of Ardeotis arabs. NCBI lineage: Eukaryota > Metazoa > Chordata > Aves > Otidiformes > Otididae > Ardeotis > Ardeotis arabs. The sequence goes on from JAAGAY010132409.1 coordinate 17,724, forward strand.
TTTCCAGGTTTTGCTAATGTGCAGGTGCAAGAAGCTGGGAGGGGTATAGCCAGTAAAGCTGACCCAAACTGGCCAAAGGAAGTATTCCATACCACAGACGTCATGCTCAGTATATAAGTGGGAATTGGCTGGTAGGCAAATTTCTAGAAATTGCAGTTCTGAAATCACTGCTCATGATTGTTCCAGGATTGCTCTCGGTTCCGCTCCACGATTGACACTTGGGGACTAGCTGGGCATCAGTTGGTGAGCAGTTACATGAGTTTGTTTTTTTGGGGGGGTTTGTTTCTCTTTTTTATTGTTATCCTTTTCATGACAATTATTATTGTTATTGTTATTATTTTATTTAAATTTTATTTAAATTATCAAACTACTCTTATCTCAATCCCCAGGTTTTCTTATTTCTACTCTTCTGAGTCTCTCCAACATCCCACTGTGGAAGGGGAGGGGGGGAAGGTGAGCGAGCAGCTGTATGGTACTTAGTTGCCAGCTGAGGTTAAACTACGACAATTTTATTTAAAATTTAAATAAGGAAATAAAGTGGGTGCTGTTGGAAGTTAACAATGCTTAAAAATAAAGTTTCCAAAGCTTCCTAAATATGCTCAAATATAGGAAATTCTTGATTTTGGCAATCTTTCTTATAACAACATCATACTGGTTCTAGTCTGAACACGCATCATTATGACTGAAAATGTATACTGAGCTGAGTGGAGGTAATTATCTAAACTGTATAATCAGAAAATTCATCAATTCTCATTCAGTCTTACCCTGTTACAAAGTACCTGTCTGCAGAGTTGATAAGACCTACTAGAGTACAAACAAAGGTGTTCTTTATCACTTACATGAATAACATCTTTTATGGGTTTATAAAAAATGTTACCTAGCCTAGATTAACACAAAGAATGGAACATTTTATTTTAACACTATTATTAGCTGTCTAAAATGTTGTTTAAAACATTTGTCACCATTAAAAAATGCACTATAACAGCAATAATATTATAGCAGTTCTTATACCGTCATTATATGAGTTTAGAATATTTGCATGGTTGGAAGAATGAGTTCTGTGATTTATGACTTTCAACGTATGCAATTTCAGTTACAAAACATTTATGGCATTTTGTATTAAATTTTAAGTTAATCATGTAAGGATTCTAGATTTGTTCTGTGTATTCGATCCTTTCGAATTTGGAAGTAACTGCCTCTGAAAAACACCCACACACTTCGGCAGCTTTTTGCATGCAAATTTATGGTCAGAAATATTTCTGATATTTTATCATATGTAGAAATACTCTATTATGCTTGTAAGCCTTTTGGTTTCAAAAGAGGTCCACTTGTATTGAAACATGGAAGAATCTCACCTGTCTTCTTTATTACATTGTAATAAATGAGAAACTGCTCAAAAGGTCTCCAGAGAAATCTGTTAAAATGTTTTATACAGTTATATTCAACTTCTTTTTAAGTGTCTAAAGTAGTTATCTTCTAATGTGCTACGTGCAGAAGCCAAGCAGAAGATTCTCTACAGAAAGTCAATAAATATTAAACAAGTGATCTCTATCACTTCTACCAGCACCATCTATGTCGCAGAAACCACTGTCTCGCTATTACAGATATTTCATTTTCTTCTGTGGAAAATAGGTCCAAACATCTTGAATAAAACTAGTCAACTTCTAGCAGAAATAGTAGCAAAAGTTAGTATGTCCTGTCTGCTTCCATGGAAAGTAATTAACCTTTCAAATAATGTTCTACTTACATATTCTCAAACATTATTGCAACACACAAATATACATTTTATTTTATTTATTCTTTCTCATAATTTCTTTGTCCACTTTGTTTCGTTTTTTACAAATTAAGCTTTTCCAGATAGCATATTATCTCCTTAAAATGAGCTCGATGGTTTAAAAATATTTAACTCTCAGTACAGTACAGATGATTACCATTAAATCTGTTCTATTAATAATTGTTCTATTTATAGATAATTTATTTAAAGCAACTTCTTGGGATATCCAAAGAGTAATTTTCAGTAAAACTTCCCATCTATATAAAATTTTAATTATTTCATATTATTACAGACTTTTTTCTTAAAATCCCACAATTGACCCTTAAATTGGCCTGAATATGCTTCATTCTTATGGGATCTTCTCCTCAGTCACACAGTCTGGCATATTCATAGTGTACACTACAGCTGTGAGGATTTTTACAGATTTCCTGAGAAGAAAAATTTTGCTCTTTTTTTGGTGTTTTGTTTTTTTTTTTTTTCAAGTATAAGCACATTTGTAAATTAATATTCACAGAGAGTAGTCTGTACTGCAGGATTTCCAAATAAATAAGCAAAACACTGAATCATATGAGAGGGAAGCAGTCTTTAGCATTAGCTATTATTTATACATTTATTGTCAGGTATTGTATCAGAGTTGGACATTTACAAATCCAAATCCTACAAATTGCTGTTGAAACTTAAGAAGGGGAAGACAGAAGTGTGTTCTAGTATCACAGAAATACTTAAGAATTAAATGCAGATTTTAATTGCTGCTGTCTCTTTTAACATACAGCAACATAAGTTCTACACCAAAAAATGCCATATTTATTGCCTCTCAAAGACCATGGCCTGAACTACATTTATCCCTGTCTTCAAGCACCTTCAGTTTCCAAGGCAGAAGCTTAGGCTATGTAGCTCAGCGGTGGACATGAACATTTATCTCCAAAAGGACAAACTGAGCAAGTAATCTTTCTGGATGTTTCTGGACTTTTGCTTACATGCTGTATGCTGTGTAAGATCATTAGTGCAGGGTTAGCCAACATAAGGGGTTTTGTGCCAGGTCACACCTTGCCTATTAGTTTCTGAGAGTGATCAATAGCAGCTAACTAGAAAATACTGCAAGAACAGGACAAATTTTAAGTACTATTTCTATGTTTAACTCTCTCAGTCATTTGTTCCTCTGGAACATTTCCAGCTAGAGGTAATGTCTTTATATTTAATTGTCTTGGTTACATTTTTCTTCCATGAATTCGTATGTAGAGTTTTTGAACCCTGCAAGATTTTGACATCTCTTATATCCTGTAACTATGAGTTACATAGTTTAACAATGCACACATTGATAAGTTTGATTTTTGCTGGACTGAACTTGCCACCCCATGTATTTCAGTGATATACAGGTGTGTGTCTACATTAATGTTTCAACTTGGATCAGAAATGTGCTTCTGAAGCAAATCTGATCATCTCCACTTACCAGTCTTGGATTCGACACAGCAGGGAAGTCTCTGTGTGCTGCTAGATTGCTTTTGGGCAAAGCTGAACTGGAAGACAAGCCCTGTGAAGCCACCTAATGTGTTCCACCCACAAAGGGGCATTTCCATCAGCTCACAGGACCAGGCTAGAGCTAGTCTGAAGTGCCCCCTCCCAAATAAATGCGTGCAGTAGATGTTTGGAAAGCCAACTATCTCACTCCACAGACCTGCTCCTACTATGCCACATTACTTGCTAATTTAAACATAGCCTACTTTATATAGGCAATCGTGGAACAGAATTATCTTCCATCCTGTTTTAGGAGATCTTCCTCTATTTTGCAGTTAAATACAGCAATACTTTCATTAGATCAAAGGCTGCTACAATCTGTCTCTCTCTACACCAGTTCTGTTTCCCCCTTCAGAGTTAAAAAGTATTTCATGCTGGGAGGAGCATCTGAAAAGCCCATGTCTGCACATAGCAGAGGACAACATCAGACATTTACTTTCCCTTTTTCTTTCCTTAGTGAGAAAAAGAGAACAGTATTACTGCTACTTTTGTACTGAAAGTCACAGCTGGATTGGTTTATAACTCAGGTGTCCGACTACACTAGCAGTTGCATTGCAATTACTATTTGGATGATATTCAAGACATTTTGCCATCTATGCCATCTATGACAGGCTCTGCTAGAGCTTTATCTTTCTTCTTCTTTTTTTTTTTTTAACTTAACTCTAAATATAAGATAAGGCAAATGCTAAAATTGCAAGACGTCTAACTATAGGGATGCCAGTGATCTCTTAGAAATGAAACTAGCTCTGAATAGCTGAAAAATGAAATTTCCAAATGAATTGGAAAGTTGTACTACATATGTGGACAAGAGCACATACATTTTCAACTAAAAAGTAGTAAAAATGACACAGTCTTCTAAAATACTGCTTGAAGATTTTTAACTCTTTCAACAATAACCAAATAGCCATCTTCCTTTCAGTATTGACATCTCATGTCACAGAGGGCTAAGGACAGTGATAAACATTTTCATACAGATTGTTTCTTCATTAATGTTATTCTCGTGATTTAGCCTCAGCTGGCAACTAAGTACCATGCGGCTGCTCGCTCACCCTCCCCCTTCTCCAAGGGGACGGGGAGAGAAAATATAGCAAAAAGCTCATGGGTCAAGGCAAGGACAGGGAGAGAGCATTCAGCAATTAGTGTCATGTGCAAAACAGACTCAACTCGGGGAAAATTAGCTTAATTCTCTTAACAATCAATTCAGAGTAACATAAGGACAAATACACCAAATCTTAAGAACACATCCCCCGACTCCTCCTGTCCTCCCAGGCTTAACTTTACTTCTGAATTCTCTACCTCCTCCACACGAGCAGGTAAGGGAGATGGAGAATACAGTTTGCAGTCAGTTCCTTAAATGTTGTGTCTGCTGCTCCTTCCTCCTCAGGAAGAGGATTCTTCACACTCTTCCACTGCTTCAGCATGGGGTCCCTCCCATGGGAGATAGTCTTCCATGATCTTCTCCAACATAGGTTCTTCCCATGGGCTACAGTTCTTCACAAACTGCTCCAGCATGGGTCCTTTCCACAAGGTCACAAGTCCTGCCAGCAAACCTGCTCCAGCAGGGGCTTCTCATGGGGCCACAGGCCCCACCTGCTCCGACGTAGGGTCCTCCACAAGTTGCAGGTGGATCTCTGCTCCACTGTGGACCTCCATGGACTTCCCTGCAGGGGGAAAGCCTGCCTCACCATGCTCTTTACCACAGGCTGCAGGGGAATCTCTGCTCCGACACCTGGAGCACCTCCTCCTCCTCCTTCTTCACTGACCTTAGTGAAGAGTCTGCAGAGTTGTTTCTCTCACATATTCTCACTTCTCTCCCTACTGCTATTTTCCTCAGCAGTTTTTTCCCTTCTTAAATATCTTATCACAGATGTGTTACAATCGTTGCTGATTGGCTCAGCCTTGGCAAGCAGCAGGTCCATCTTGGAGCTTGTTGGCATTGGCTCTATTGGACATAAGGGAAGCTTCCGGCAGCTTCTCACAGAAGCCACCCCTGTAGCTGCTCCCCCACTACCAAAACCTTCCCATGCAAACTCAATGCAGTCATTCAGAAATCTCCTCCTTCACTCAAAACTAAGGAAGATAAAATTGTAAGAATTGTCAGATATATTACAGTGGACTAGATGAAACATCAGCAATGAATCCAACACTAGGTCATTCACTTGACTATTTCCCTAAGAATATATAGAAAAGATACACATTTTGTATTTTTTATACTTTTTAGCAAATCACCAGGAGTATAAAGATAAAAGAAAGGAATAAATGCCAAAAGTATATTTTGATGTTCAGCTTCCCATTGCTTGCAGAGGAAGATTAAGCCAGCAGATCATTTAATAGTAAGGTGATACTAGTCTACTAAATCTAAATACTACGTATAAGTGGGAATCTTTCCTCTGAATTCCCATGGTACTAGTTTCTACCTGTTTTGGCTTGGGTTGGTGTTTTTTTTTGTTCTAGTATAAATATTGCACAAGTCTTTTAGAATTCTTTTTTTTTTCCCTGGCGTCAGATGCAAAGAAGATTACATCAATGTCAAAGATTTTTTTCTTTTACCATATAAATTTAGCCTATTTGCTTTTTAACAACTGCTTAACGCCACCATATACCCGCAGATTGAGCTCCCTAGTACTACTTACTTTTTTTTTCTGAGAATGTTATCTATGTCGTCTAGACATATGAAGAGTCTAGAAGCATTCTGAAGTGCAGTAAGCATGTAATAGCTTGCTGTTATCCAAGTTAAATTTAGTAAGCTGAAATAATGATCTCTTTTTCAAAAAGATTTCAATGATTTATATGTCTATATTACTGTTTGTCTACAAGAGGATTAAGACAGTTTTTTATGTAATTCTCATTAATCATCAAATGTGGCAGTCTAAATGGAGATTACTGGTAGGAAATTTAGATTGGTAACTTGCCTATTTCTTGGAACACAGACCTTTTTTCATGGGTGAAGATTTTTCCTATGTTATCATGCGTATTTATAATCAGATTTTCATTTAAAAGAAAAAAAAATCAGTGTCTATATATTTGGAAGAGCATCTAAAAGCTCAAAATGAAAAAAAAATGTTACATAGTTTTGAAAACTGTTTGTTAGCACCTAGAAAAAACTAACAATTCAGTTAATTATCATAGTGAACCTCTTATATTAAACCTCAATATAACAACATATTAAGAAAGAGAACTCGCCATGGACACATTCTGGGAACAGTTGTGTATCACAGCTCTCTGGGTTTCACCCACAATATGCATATAAATAAGGGAAATTCTGCAATTTTGTGGCCTATTGCAGGGTAATCTAGCAGATAGGCAAAGATTTTACTCTTATATAAAATGACAAAATGCTTCCTGAAAGCAAACATTACTACAAACTCTTCTGGGATGAAAAAAAGTCTGATCTTCAAAGTTCAAGTCATGCCTCAAGAGACCCAAAGTCACCTCTCTACCTCACCACATAATTTGAATCTGTTTATTCCTATAGCACAGCCACACATACGGACTTCTTCATGGTAAGAATTGGACTAATGCAGCTAAAACACATATAACTAACTGAACTTTCCTGAATTTACGGCATTTGAGGTGACATGAACTGAGAAAAGAAAGATCTGTGATATGAGGAAATGGCTGATGCTTAATCTATACACATGTAAAAGCAGAAAACAAATTACTAAGTCAACATATACATGTTTTTCCCTCATCTCTGATGAGGGAGAGGACAACGAAAAATGGATGAGAAGAAAGTTAAGTTTGTGATTAATGTTGACAGAGGCTATTAGAATATGAGACAAAGTGCTAAGAAGAAAAGAAAGAAGAAAATAAAAATTCAGCAGATTGTGGAGGAGGAAAGAGTTAGAGTGAAGCAAGAAATTATGTACTAGCTGAGATGTCAAATTACAATAAAAAAAAAAAATTACATCCCATGCTTTGAAGTTAGTATCCCAAAATAACTTATATAGAAGAAATGGGAGATGACAAAAATATTCCAGTGACCAGACATTTCTTAAGAATATTTTATTATAAGAACCAAATTTAGGATCTGGACTAGACTTTTATACTTCATGATTGTTCATTTTCCTTACTAAGCTCTTCTGCTGGGAAATCTAAAGCAAATGCAGTATCTCACATTACCTTTTTCTACCTTCCTATTAAGTTTCCTGAGGAATTAAAAAAGGCCGGAAAGATAACTGCTTTGAGATGATACATATAAATTACACTCTTAATTGGTTTCCTGATATGGCCATAGGATATACTATTCTGTAATTCCAAGGCTCGACACTAGTGTCTATACTGATGATGATTAATTGGCAGTTTTCTAACTCACACTACCAGATACTGTCTTTGAGGATGCAGGATTTTTAAGTCTATTCAATTTCACTATTTATATTCTTTTCATTATAGTTTTCTTATATTTAAATTTTACAGATTTTTGTTTCTTTCCTGTTCCTGATAAAATGACGTGATTTCCTTGAAGTTATAGACTGGAGTATGCACGGTAACACGACAGCAAGTGAGATGAACTCTTATGTCAGCACTGAGGACAATACCCATTATTTTAATGTTTAGTATTATGTATTTTTGGAAGATGTGACTGAATAATTTATTTATTAGTTTTGTGGATAAACTGACAGATCAGCATTTTACTTTGAGTAGCTATTTTAAGTATCTGAAAGAAGCATTTTGATAATTTTTTAAATTTGAAAACACTGTTCATCTCAATCCACAATATATGCTGTACTTGATATGAAACAGAAATCACAATTTGAGTACACCAATATCTTATATAGTCTTCTATGGAAACCTGTTTTGATCAGATGCAATATTTTTGCAATTTTAAGTGGCCTTACCCATTTTTGCCAAGAATGACTATACAGAAGGATCAGCCTGGATGAATTCCACCATTTGTAAAACTTTAGTAAATATAGATTACTTTTTTCCCAGTAATCTATAGAGTATGGATTACTTTTTTTTTTCAGATTATACTGAATTTTTCTGTGTATTAAAAGCATAGCTCTATTAGAAAAAAAAAAGTTGTAAATACAAATGAAAATACAAATGTTCTTTAAAATGAGAAATGGGAATATGCAGGTCAGGTTGTTCTTACATCTGTAAAATAAATTGTAAAGAAGAAAAATCAACATAAGTACAATAACAGTTGATTGAGTGATTCAAGCATTCTAAGACAGGAAATGAGAGGAACATAATTTAGCGGTTAAAATTAATTAGCTACATCATTTTGTACTTCTCATGCATTCACTAGTCCTTGAAATTGCAAGTAAATATGTTGACAAGAATAATGCTGATATCCTATTTCATATGCACAAGAAATATTTAGGATAAGCATTATCCAAATACGTAAGATTTGTGGGTTATTTTTTGTGCTCTTTTCATTTAGTTGTTTAGATTTTTTGGATCTGCAATATTCTTGGGAAAGTTTAGACATTTCACTGATGTTTTCCTTTTGCATCCACCTTTGCAAGAAATACTTTGTTTCAAAGGACTGTCAGCTTTTCATAGACAGGGAGGTTATTTTAATAACTGAGGTAAAGAACACAGCTGTTTTGAAATACATATTTCAACAAATACCTATTAATTTTACATTTAAAAAGGAGCAGAGAGTCTCCAGTTTCTAGGAAAAAAAACCAAACAAACAAAAAAAAACCCAAAAAACAAACAGAAATAGCAGACAAGGGTCCAAAAAAAAATCTCAAACATGGTTCCTTCTTTTTGAATTGCGTATTGTTGTAGATGAAATTCCTCTGTGTGAAATCAGTAAGTATACATTGTTAAATGAATTTTTCCATATTCCGTCAAAAATATTGATTTTTTTAAAGCTTTGTTTATTTATTTATTTATATTTATATTTTTTTATATATATATAAGTAATTCTGTCTAATTGTATCAATCAACAGGAAGCCACTTTTAGTACTCCATAATTTACTCTCTATTATGTGCTACTGTTTATCTACAAAGTGATATTTCTTTGTATGTAATTAAGGGACAACATAAACAAAACTTCAAAATACAGCAGTTTAAAGCTATATCATTAGGTATTCAACATTATATATTGTACTACACAAACAATACACAATTAGAGAGCAGGAGATAAAATGAGTAAACTGAAGTCTTTGATTGTATATGTGGTTCTGATAACACTTTACAATAATATTACTCCTCTATAAAATGGAAGTAGTAATGCTTAACAAGCTTTGTTAAGGATATTGAGATGCATGTATTTAAAATGTCTTATATGAAAGACTCATACAGTTTTTAAAGTGTACATCACAATAAGCATGGAGTGTGATAAGTTTAATCATATGTTTGACTATTTTTCTTTGTATTTTCTTTCCTTATATTTTCAATAATCGAAACCAACAATAGCAACAACAAAAAAAAAAAGGAGTTTTTGTCTTCTCTTAAATGAGTAAGTTCTAGTGGTGCTTATTAGATTTGTATAGCTAAATCCACAATAACTCTTTGGTTTTGAAGCTGACTTGATGCTTTAATTAAGCCTGAATTTAATTCTTGCTTCTAAATTGGACCAAGAAAAATGCAAGTGTTATACATAATTTAATCTCCTATTACTTTATTTCTATTCAAAGCTGTTCTTCATTAACAGCTCAGCTACTAATTTAAACAGCATGGGACAACCCAAAAATATGCATATTGAATCTGTCATTTCAACCAAAATAATTCTCTTTGACCTCAGAATCAGGCCTGAAGTGCTAAAATCATGGTAGAAAATAAGCCAATCCATAAAGCCTATGTATTTTGTTCTTATGTATTTCCAATTGAGCAGTGATTTTATAACTAGGTTAAAAACAGGTTTGGACTGCCTTAAGAAACAGTTTAGGAGATACAGTTATAAATAGCAGTCTCTTCTTGCCCCAGTTGAAACATCCAGGTAAAATTAGGGACTGCTTCAGAAGAATTTTCATGCAACGGCTATTAATTTCTTTAATAGAGATATTAATTACTTCTTTGCAATTTCTCAAGATAAGAAGACATTCAAATAATACATGACTAATATATACCAAGGAAAGTATTAAAAGAATGAAACGCCCACGTATTTAATTCTCAGCTTTTAAGGTATTTCTTAATACTCTACATGAAAATAATTTTCATTCTTGGGTAAGGGCTTTAATTTTTTCTTCAGTCTGTGCGCATTTACTCATGGAAGGCTGATAAATTTTCCGTGTATAGTAACAGAAAGGGGATTCTTTACTTCAGCCCCTCTGGTACTTGTGATAAAAGAAGTATCATTTATGACACTGATAAATCTATGGGGTTTTTTTTCCTTTTTTTTTTTTTGAGTGGTTTTATAAGAAGATACTTGCATTTGAAAACTATGTCAAGTGAGGGAGAGATTTTATGTTTTTCAGAGCACATCATAATTCTTAATGTCTTATGCCCAAACCATAAATGAGTTCTGAGAGATCCATAGGGATCACGGTGCAGTAGCTAAGGAGCAGTCTGATGTGATGTCTTGCAGAAACGAAGATATCTCACTAAATCTGTACCTCAATGGTCTCTTATGGGTATAATTGCAATTTACACCGCATGTGAAGCAAAATTATACATTTGAAATATCAGTCCCTTTAAAAGTAATTATAGAAGTAAAATTGATAAATCAAATAATGTATTTTCTAAAGACAGGATTGAATAACATATTTATGCAGATTTCCAGCTGTCTGAAGAAATATCAGAGCAAAGTGAATGGAATATTATCCAAATGTTTGTATGTTTCAAGCTTGGCAAGCATCAGAGACAGATGTAATGTAAGCTGGATGTTGCTTGTCCACAGGATTTAATGAGAAAGGACTGATAACTACCATCCACTGACCTTTATTGAAAGTTTTTCTGAGACTAATTCTGAAATCAACTTTAAAAAAAAAGTTAGGAATGATCACTTCTCTTTTATGAGTACTTAGAAATGTTTTAGGTTTTTTTTTTGTCAATTGTCATCAAAAGGTAAACAAGTTCAACATGTTTTGTTCTACCAAAGAGCCAAGGTGAAGAAGAATGAATCATGACTGAATGAGACTTTACACACAAATTACAATATTAACAAAAGTAAATGATCTATACTTTGGTTATAAAGTCACACTTAGAACAATTAGTGTTAAATTTTGGTTGTTGTCATTAGACATATTAACATATCTAAGGTTTAAATGTGTAAAATTTAAATACATGTATTTTTGACTAGTTTTCCATTAAAGAAAGGCTTAGAAAACTTCTCCCTTCTTAATACCCTCTGAAAATGTTGGCTGATTTCAATTAAATTTGACATAAAGGTAGAAATTTTGAAAGATGAGTGCCCCAGCTAAGTATATTTTGCCATGAACTCCAGCTGTACAGGCTACTTAAAAGAAGAAATAATGGCAAAAACATTATAAATTCTACTGTTTAGTCAGCACGTCTTCTTAGGTACAAGAGGCTCCAAATATGAGAGAAAATAGATGGAAGTCTCTCCTGTGTTTCTGGTTGAAGGAGGCACTAATGCTGTACAATGCTCTACAAGGTCCTTATTATGGGAAAAAAAAATGGGGCTACTGAGTGCTTAGTAGCCAAGGAATGAGATTAGTGGTCATAAACTGTCCCTGACTGCATGTCTACGAGAAGCCTAGGATAGCCCTAATCTTCAGAATCCCCAGAATCTCACCTTTGCCCTACCAACACAATCATGTAAGACTTGTCTAGATGAGAAATGTCATTTTAGTTCAGTTGGATCATGTTTCTCTAATTTAACTTCTAATGACTTCCCTGCTCCTTGCAGGGAAGTTGGACTAGATGACCTTTAAAGGTTCCTTCCAACCCAAATTATTCTGTGATTCTATGAACACGCAGGAATTATTTTCAGAATTCATTTCTCAAGTCACACAACAAAGAGATACACATCTGAAAATTCAATGCACATAGAATTGATTAGTTTTTTTTTTACAATTTGCCCAGTATCACTACTAGTTATATAATCACCTCTGCAAGTCCATTTATTTTCCACAGAATTTAGTAAATCACATCATTAATAATGCAGAATAATAGTAAAATCCATCTCTTTTCATGGCTAAAAAAAAAGGAAAAAAAAAAAGTCTTTTTCCAAGAAGTAAGTAAATATCCTATCCATGACAAAGAGCTGAAAAAGACTGTTAAAAGATGTCACTTCAGAGGCACATTTCACATTTGACAGCTGATTTAGCTCATTTAAGCTGTGATCAAGAGGTACCACCATTGACTACAAGTGTCCAATAGGGTATTTCAAAGAAAATAAATTATTTCCGTTGGGAGAGATAAATTCAGTGAAAACATCTTTCTATTATTTTATCTTGTGTTGCCTTTAGTTTTGATTTCTTTCTCTAAAAGCTATTAAACTATTTCTTGGAATTGTTTTTCACTTTTCAGAAAGATACTTTTAAGGAACAGTTCACACATTTTAAATGCTTTTAAAAGGCATTTATAAAAATAATTTTTCAAGATCCCCTTACGAGTTACTAATCTTCAATGCTGAGGACTACCTCTGTTCCTTTCCTCCATAATAAATATAATGCTTACTGAAAAAAAAAAAAAAACCTGAAAAAACTGTCATGCTTAAAAGGAATTAGAGTATATCTATTTTGTTTCCTCAAAAAATAATGGAAAACCTCCCACAACTTCAGTACAAGTGATATATGGCTCCGTGTTTTGTTTTTAGCCAGCCAGTTCTGCTACACGAGTAAACTAACAAGGCCGTTCCCAGTGCTCTGCTGTCATCAAACATAGTGATGCATAAACAAGGAAAGAAACACCCCAAAAAAGCTAATTTTAATGCCCATTGGAAAATTCAGTGATGGAAAAAGAAATAGTATTTTCAACTCCCAAATCCTGTTAACTATAAACAATCACAAAAATAATAAATAAACTTAAAGCCAGACACATTCCTAAAAATAGTTTTAGTCTTTTTTTTTGTATATATAAGTAGAAAAAAAATGTGCAATTACAGCACTGAAAAGACTGCAGCTAGTTCACATGCTTATTTTTAGGAGCATGAAACACTGCTAACTTTTAACATCGCTGTTTTAACACTCATAAATGCAAATTTGTTTCTTGACAGAGAACCTGCTGCGTTCACATAATGCTTGCAGGCTTTTTCTGTTCCATAACATATTGGATAATGAAGCATCATAATAAGTTTATAAGTTTTGACAATTATCAGCCTGATGGTGTAAATTAGTGACCTAAGTGAAGCACAGAAAAGAATAATTATCACAAATGACAACTTTCAACATTAAAATGCATCATTTTATTATTCT
>JAAGAY010132410.1:0-43214 GCA_011801015.1 Ardeotis arabs
AGACGCGAGCCCCGGCACCTGCTGGATGCAGAACTTCCGCACGGTGTAATCTACCAGGACGGTCACGTCCTCCACGGACACTCGGATGTTCCCGTACGTCCAGCAGCCCTGATCCGGCCAGTACTGAGCACATTTACACTGCGGGGAGAGAAAACGGGCGCAGCTGAGCTCCGGTCCCTTGGAAGCCTGGGACTGGCTCCCAGACCTGCCCATGGGCATGAGAAGTGCTGGATTTGGACAAAGCTGGGTTAGATACCAGCTCACGGAGCCTCCTGGCACCTACCTCCTTCCTCTCTTTCAGGTTGGTCACCATGACAATCGTCGCTGTGTTTTGCTCCCAAATCATCCTCCAAAAATCGTTGACGGTTTCTTCCTTTGGTCCTAAGCGGAAGGTAAAAAGGAACGCGGTCTTTGGGATCAGCCCCTCAAGCACCGAGACACAAACCCAGCATGTGAAGTCACGCGTCGTGGACGATGCAACACATTTTTTGCCAATAGATGTCAGCACAGGAGGTGTTTTGGTGTCTGGGAACGTCGGTTAACCCAAGGAACGATCCTATCACACAAGAGCCGGGCTTTTTGGCTATGTTTTATAATGAGGAATCCCATTTTTAGCCCAAGAAGGGGAAATCAGACAAATGGAGCATGGAAACGACCTGCCCAAGGTCACCCAGGGCAACTGTGGCCATCACAAGCAGCTCACAGAAGTCCTGTCCCTAAGCTTTGTGCTTTAGCCACTGATGGACCTGATCCAGCCTTCCCTCTCCAGAAAGAGCCAAGCAAACTGGCAGGCGACATCTTAACCCGCTTGCAAGTCAAGAGAGGAGATGCAAACCACCTCCCACGGTCAGATAACCCCACTTTTGCTGACATGAACCTCCCTGCAAGTGGGTATCTTGATTTTAGGGACGTGTTTGGACTGGTACAAGGAAAGCAAGAGAGCGGGAGGGCTACGGATGGTGCCTGCAAGCTGGTGATGCTTTGGGTGGGGGCAGCTGAGCTTGGGAAGACTCATGATGCTCGTTGCTTTCAACAGCCGATAGTCCTGCCTCCCCTTTGAAGACCACGGAGAAGTTTCTCTCCAAGGGCACCAGCCCACGCTCTTGTCTGCTGAGGTTTAAAAAGGAGCAGAAACGAAACCAGATCAGCGTGGTGCTCTCCGTAATCACAGATTTGGGGAATTTAATGAAGCAGCTCACTGGCAATATTTCCCAGAGATCACAACCACTTGCAGCTGTGGGCCAAGGTGGAAGGTCAAGGCTCAGGGAGGAAAGGCTTTGACAGCCTCCAGCTATGGGTATTGCACATTCTCTTCCTCCTCCAACGCATCCAGCGCTGGCTTTTGACTGGGAAAACCATTTTGGGAACAAACTGTGGACCAGCCAAGCCTCCTTTGGACGAGGAGAGCTCCGCACGGCGCCGTGCTGCGGTCAGACTGGCACAGCCTCCCAGAGCAGAAGGACCCCAGCCCAGCTGCCACCAGACAGAGCTGTGGGAATGCCCGAGCGTTTACCTTGTGCAGCAATGAACTTGTTTTTCTCTTGGTACCCCTGTAGAGAAAAAGGAAGACAAATTAAAGATTAATATTTGTGTAACACAAGAAGAATGAACTGCATCCACGTCACTAGCAGAGAAGGGGCTGCAGCCTCCAAAAGGAGGAACAATGCCAACAGTGGAGCAGAAACAATGGAAAATCCCCGTGCAAAGGGTCCCTGCCCCAGAGCAACGCTCCCCATGCTCATGTAACGCGGGAACAACCCCACTTGTTGGCACAGAGTGGCGAACGGAGCCTGCATCCAGAGCATCACGGGAAAATCAGCATCCATCTGCGGGAGATGGGGCTGTTGAACTCATGGGGATGGATTTTGTGTCTTTCCTACGGGATATTTACTTATTGGTGGAGAAAGTAAAAAGCTCTTTTGGGTCTTGCTTTTCTTCACGTGTGTCCATCTCTCTCTAAGTCTACTTCTTTGCATTCCCCTTCCAATTTATTTATTTATTAAGATTACAGTCATCTAGGAGCCATCTCCTCCTAGGAGCAGAGCAGGGCAATGTTGCTTCTATTTTAGCTGGGTTGCTTGGTTTCTTTCTCATCCCCTTCCCACGTCCAGCCCTGCAAGCTGGGAAGCACCGATGATTAACCAGCCACACTACTCATCAGCCATTAATGAAAAATCCCCAATTCCTGCAGGAACGGCTCCCAAAGCCCTTCCAAACCAGCCGGCTCGGCTTTGCAACACCCTAAGGAGTGTGAGTGCAGAAAAGAGAGGTGGGAAGAGATGTGATTATGGCAAAACAGCTGAGCGAGGGCAGAGACAGAGCCAGAATTTAGGAGTCCTCTGTCTCTTATTCCAACCATTTTTTTTTTGGGCTCACGACACAGAGCGGAGCACAGTGAGCTCTACCACAGCCACACAAAGGTTAGGAGATAAAAAAACCAGCGTAATTTATTGCTCTGGAGGAGCTGGGGAGGTGTTGACGCGGGAGGTAGCACAAGTCACATCCTATAAAAGTCCCACCCTCCTGGTGGGACCAGGCACGGCCGGCTGGGACACAGCCGGTGGGGATTTCCCCTTCAAATGACAAAACTCACATTAATGAAGGAGGCGTTGATGTAGTCGGAGTCAGGAACTCCCTCGACAGGAGTTAGGTGAACCCTGGAATGATCATCTGGAAAAAAAAATCAAACTCTGCATTAAAACCGACTCCCTCCACGTAGCCGATATCTCGTGTAGCGAGAAAGCCGGGTGTTGGAGTGGAGCCCAGGCTCGTTGGCTCCCTCGCACACATAAACACCTTTATGCCCCCAAATTCTTCTCGCTCAAGCCTGGAGAGGTGCTAGACTTCACACAAGGAAGTTTTCTCACATTTGAGGAAGCCCCCGTGCCAGCCCGCCGCCCCACGCCACCCAGCAAGAGCTGGCCGTTCCGGTGTTTCCCATCCGTTTCATTTCCCACGGCCTCCTGGCCGCTGACGTCTCCAGGGAGCTCCTTCTAGTAGGTATCTAAAGCTAAAGCAGATGCAGCCACCCACCCAGGATGCAAAATGACCTCAGCCGTGTCCTCACTCATCCCAAAAACAGGAATGGAGAGCCCTGGCAGCAGCACTGGCCATGTGTGTCCCCCCCACCCAACCAGCTCCAATACCTACAGGGCAAAATGTTCACGTATCTGTTCTTCTCCTTGTTCTCCTCCTTGGAAGCAGCTTCACACGTGGCCTGGATGGGACACGCTGGGAGAGCCTGCAACAGCAGAAAAGGGGGATTTCCATGACGTTCTTACTCACAGCACGGCAGTAACCACAACACAACCACGATGCACCCGAGCATCCCGCCCCTTCGGACTCATCCCCACCACCCAGATCCCTCAGCTCCACCCCAGCACCAGCTCCTCAGTCCCACCGAGCTCAAGGCGATCATTTAAACAGCCTGGGCTGGACCAGAGAGAGCAAATCCCTTCTCAAACGTGATATCTGGAACCTCAGGACCCACCAACACGAGGTGGCAGCAAAGCCTCCGACACCAAACCCACCAGCCCAGGGATCAAGGAGCTCATTTCTGCCCAGGGAGGCTCCTGCTGAGATCTCCTCCGTTAACAGCGATGCTAACGGTGACAGGCGATGCTGTCCCGGTCACCGCGGTTGGGTTTCACGCTCGAGCAGAGGAGGTGCTTCCCCAGCACCGTTACTCCACATCCTCTTTGAGTAGCGAACGGGATAAGAATATATCAGAGGGATTGGCCATCCCTTCCTCCTGCTGACATGACAGACGTGCTTCAGCAACGGAAGTCTTCAAGGCAACTGAGTATTTATAACCCAAAAAATCCCCCTCCCCAAGCACTCGCTGCACCTATTTAATTTCATCGAAGCGCAGCCAGGAAGGGTATCAAGTTGTGCAACAGCTGAAGAAAGTCGAGTGGATTTTTTTTTTTTATCTCCTCATCATCCCCACATTGCCATATTGCGCCTTGGACCTACAGCGTTAGGTATCTGGAGATGACAGTGGGTTTTTTTTCATTAATTAGGCTGATGGAGGGTTCAGGTAGGTCAGCAGCTCCTGTGTTACACGCTGGGATACTCCAGTCAGTTATTTCACTTTGCCCCCTACCTCGTTACTGCTCTACCTACTTTTGTAGGCAAGCGAAACAGGTTTATCGTCGCAAGAAGCTGCAGAGCTCAGCCACGTCAGGAAGAGGTGGTAGCCATCTCAAAAGAGACGCTCTGGCATCACGGGATAAGCACAATTATTGTGAATTTTGAATTGTTACTCCCTGCTGAAGGCCAGCTCTTGTCCTGTAAGTTGTCATCGTTCTGTTTCAGGGTTAACAGCTCACTGAAATGGATGGGGTCATTTCTGTTTCGCTGTCAGAGCTCTTGTTTTGGCTGTTTGTGGCTTCAAGCCATGAGGACCGGGAGGAAAGAGGCAATGCTTGGGAGGAAACCAGCAGGGAGGGAGCTCTGGAAGACCCAAAGACATCCAGGACATGTCACAAATCCGGCAAAATGTGACCCCATGGTGCTGCTTGTTAGCGAACTCTGCTTTCTGTAGCGAATATGAGCGGCAGTGGCTTGCCCACCGTCACGGCAGATTTAGGATCAGAATTGCTCCTCCCACCTCGCAGCTCTTTGAGGAACTCCTGAGCACCAGGCAGACCACCACTCCCTCCGTGAACCTCCCAGATAAGGTCTTCTGAAGCACGGTGTCCAGCCCCAGCACCGTTATCTTATCGACTCAATTATCCCTGGGTTGAGGTGCTGTTCCCAAGCTGGGTACCACCGCACGCTGCAGCTCCTCGCTGAGGTACCGGTCGTTTTGCCCCTGCTCTACGAAGCACGACCAGATTTTTCCCCTCTGTGCGTCGCAAGCCCGACCCGAGAGCAGCCTGTGGGATTTAAGGGCAAGGATCAAAGGC
The DNA here is from genome assembly GCA_011801015.1 of Ardeotis arabs. Lineage (NCBI taxonomy): Eukaryota > Metazoa > Chordata > Aves > Otidiformes > Otididae > Ardeotis > Ardeotis arabs. The sequence continues at coordinate 4,911 of JAAGAY010132410.1, forward strand.
ACTCACGTTGAACTCCTCCCGAAAGAGCTTGTTGTCATCTGCCATCCGGCGGTTGATCTCCTCTTCCAGCTTATCGACGGGCAGAGGTGGATATTTGCGGTTGGTGCTGGGGGAGCGGGCGAGCAGCGGCATACTTTGAGGCTCTGCAATGACACCCAAGCATGAGAGGTGCCCACCCACTCATCCATGCCCAGGTGGGCAATAGGACCTCACACACCCTGAGCTGTCCGCTTTTGGGGCCACCTCATGTCCTCACTGTCCCATATTTTCATAGAATCACAGAACGGTTTGTGTTGGAAGGGACCTTAAAGATCACTTCGTTCCAATTCCCCTTTCATGGGCAGCTTGCTCAAAGCCAGACCAGGTAGTTCAAAAGCCCGTCCATCCTGGCCTCGAACACTTCCAAGCCTTTTGTTCTTCCTACGGACAGTGCACAAAAATTTGGGAATGCTATGATAGCACAAAACTCTTTCAGCACCCTGCAGTTGAGCGTTACGCTGTCGTAGAGGCAGGACAGAGCAAGGAGGCCCAACCCCATGCAACGCTACAGGCTTGGGGAAGAGTGGCTGGAAAGCTGCCTGGTGAAAAAGGACCTGGGGGTGTTGGTCAACAGTTGTCTGAACACGAGCCAGCAGTGTGCCCAGGTGGCCAAGAGGGCCAAGACCATCCTGGCTTGTATCAGGAACAGTGTGGCCAGCGGGATGAGGGAAGTGATTGTGCCCCTGTACTCGGCACTGAGGAGGCCACACCTCAAATACTGTGTGCGGTTTTGGGCCCCTCAGTACAAGAAGGACGTTGAGGTCCTGGAGAAGAGCAACGACGCTGGTGAGGGGTCTGGAGCACCAGTCTGACGAGGAGCGGCTGAGGGAACTGGGGTTGTTCAGTCTGGAGAAGAGAAGGCTGAGGGGAGACCTCACTGCTCTCTACAACTGCCTGAAAGGAGGGTGTAGGGAGGTGGGTGTTGGTCTCTTCTCCCAAATAACTTGTGATAGGACAAGAGGAAAGGACGTCAAGTTGGGTCAGGGGAGGTTTAGATTGGATATTAGGAAAAATTTCTTCACCGAAAGGGTTGTCAGGCACTGGAACAGGCTGCCCAGGGAAGTGGTTGGGTCACCACCCCAGGAGGGATTTAAAAGACGTGTAGATGTGGTGCTTAGGGACATGGCTGGGTGGTGGACCTGGCAGTGCTAGGTTGGACTCGATGATCTTAAGGGTCTTTTCCAACCTAAACGATTCTCTGATTCTAAGTCATCAATATTGGGGGATGAAGACCACCTCGCTTTGAATTCAGACTTCACTCATGTGGAAGTTTTGGCACCATCACATAACTCCCAGGTGGACACAGCAAAGGTAGCCGTTGCTTGTGGTTCCTCAGCGAAGCCAAGAAAGGCCACGCGAGGGTTACAGCAACACAACGACAGTTTATGAAGTTCACACCTTCGCTTACAGCGATGTATGACTTGGGTAGGGATGTCTTGGCTGCCAGAATAAAAAAAAAAGGTGCTGATTCTAAGTTAGCGCTCGCTCCGAAGGTGTTTGGTTTATGTGCAGGTAGCTCAGAAACAGGTTCTGAGCAGAGTCTAAGAGGTGGTGGCTCCTCTTCTGCTCTTTGGTGCCTACGTACAGACAGAGACGCCCAACTCAAGAAAGGTTTAATCAGCCGCCATCCTAATTTGAAAGGGTAGAAGGCTATTTAATTATTCCACAAAGATGTGGCTTTTTCAGAAAAGGTTCTTATTTGAGTCAAAGCGATATTGTGGAAATTCAAGAGGAACGTGAGTAGCTCAGCGTTGGAAGGATTGCACATTTTAATACTAACCACTTGAGGGCAAACATCTCGTTGCTGGAACGAAGCTGGGAAATAAATTTTCATTCTATAAAAGTTTGCCAAAATCGTGGAAAACAGAGGAAGTTCAGGACAAGAAAGAAATAAAACTGTAGACGAAAAAATACTTTCCTAAAAAATATGAGGTGGGAGAACAAAGCCACAGCATCCAGCCCACCGAGGCCTTAGGCTGTCCTGGACTTTTAGAGAGGTCTATCTTCTGGTGTATGATACTGATCTTATTCTGGTGTGCTTATATCTTCCCATTTCCATCTGAGCTGGCCAGTAAAAGACGCCACTGGGTACGACGTTGGCCACATGCCCAACAAGTTGCATTGCTGGGTTGGAAGGGGACAGGCACTGCTGGGTCAGTAGACCAAGCTGGGTAGCTCTGCGCTGCCCAGAGAGCTGCGCTGGAGGATATAAACCAACCCTGCTTTTACCACTTCAAGGCTTTTATGATATTTTTTGCAATTTTTACCCTTTTTAGGAGAATTGCTGGTTATTTCACTAGCTAACTTTGGCCGATTCCAAACGGGGGAAGAAACAAAAGAGGAAAATATCCTATTGTTATTCTGAAGAACGTTTGAATTGACCCATTTTGATCTGAACAAAGCTTGTGTCTTCTGCAAGACACGTTTTTTGCTCCCCGTGTCAAACCGCCACAGCCCTCACCTGCATCATCCGTCCGGCCGTTGGACAAGCGAAAGGAGTTGGAGTGACTCCCTGCTTGCTTGTATTTCTTGAACCTACCGAAGACAAGAGAATGGAGAACATCAGTAGATACCCACCAAGAAGCCCAGGTTACCTTCTGGATGAGAGACGCAGCCACAAAAGGCTTTTCTTCACTTTTTTACGGCTTGATGAGCTAGCTGGTGGCTCCAAGAGGCTACGGGACCTCTTAAAATCTTCCATATGGGCGTAACTTTTAACTGACCATGCCTGGAAAGGCTGCAGGAGGCCAGAGCGAGGTGAAAGCCAGGAGGAGAAGCTTTAAGGCTGCTTTTTTTACAGAGGACACCCCAAGGAGCTCCCGCTCCACGGGCTGATTCAGCAAAGCAGAATAACCCCAGGTTGATCCGTCCTTCTGCAGCAAAGCCCTTCTCCATGTGCTTTTAACTTGAAGCAGATGCTTACGCTCCATCTGCCTGAAGTTAAGGGTTTTGCTGAATCACCGGGCAGGCGGCGGCGAACAGAAACTCTTTTTTTTTAAGGGCTGGAAGCCAGGTGGGGAGGACTCCAACTCTGCTGCCGCCGAACTCCCGAGGCAAAACTCTCATCAGGTTCACTGCCGCAAGGGCAGGCCCAGAGCCAAGAGACGAAGGGAATTTTTCTACCACTAAAGAAACAGCTTTCTCTTTTTTTTTTTTTCTTATTTAATCACCAAAATATTGAGTAAATGAAAATGTGGGTGGATAAAGACCTTCTAGCTGAGCAGATATGCACTCAGGCTCTGAGCAACCTGATCTGGTTGGAGATGTCCCTGCTCCTTGCAGGGGGTTGGACTGGATGGGCTTTGAAGGTCCCTTCCAACCCTAACCCTAATCAAATTCTACGATTTTGAGCAGCACAGATGCTTGGATTTTTAAAAAATGGACCTAAGAAGGCTTTGTGATGCTGTAGTTCCAGCTACAGCATCACCTAGGAAGCTCTAGCTGCAGCAGAAGATGCACAGGCACAACGTACAGGTTTGGTACCCAAGGCAGAGCTTGGCTCCAGATGTTGGATCACGTTCGATATCAAGATGGGAATCAAGGAATAACAGATATAATCAAGGAATAATACACACAAAGGATTTTGTGGCTGGAGAGCTGTGTCCTGCTTCTCTGGATTACTCAATCCAGCACCCCGAGACCTGCAAGGAACCCTTATCTGCACTGACAGGGCTTTAATCCAATCTATCCTCCTAAATACGACGTTTTCGGTAGCAGAACAGGCACTACCCCCCAGGAGGATCAGCTTTATAGAGAAAGGAATACGCATCATTTACTAGATAACGCCAAGCATCATTTTCACGATCCTTACGGGTTTCTTTTTAAAACACCAGCTGTGTCAGCCTTCCACTTAGGAATCAGCACAGTAATTAATTTCTGTCAAATAAGGGAAGCTGGTGTGAAAGCATTCCTTACCTTAACATGTACAGCACAATAATAATAAATACTATGACGAGAAGGGAAGACAGGGCCACCATCACAGCTATAATCGGCGTCTCGTCTGCAATAGGGACAGAAAGGTGAGGTTAGCAACAGCGTCGAAAAACATCCCGCGCCATCACTTAACAGGGCAGAGCTCTACAATTTCTGCTTGAAAAAAAAAAATAGTAACAATAATAAAAAAATAATCAAAGTATGGAGTAAGGTTACATTTCCCCAGCCTGACAGTGAAGACAGATGCACGACCTGAGCGAGCACCATGTATCTCAGACACTTAGACTAAAACCTGGAACCACTACCCAAAGCACCTCAATCTTCTCTAAGAGTCATTCAAATTTTTTACGCTGAGGGTGTTGGAACACTGGCCCAGGTTGCCCAGAGAGTTGGTGGATGCTCCATCCCTGGAAACATTCAAGGCCAGGCTGGACGGGGCTCTGAGCAACCTGATCCGGTTGGAGATGTCCCTGCTCCTTGCAGGGGGGTTGGACTGGGTGGCCTTTGAAGGTCCCTCCCCACCCAAACCATTCTGTGATTCTACAAATCATGACCTTGTAGATGAAAATAGCGATTGAGAAAGTTGTGAGCGGGCTATTTTAGGGGTTTCTTCTATACCACTGAACGTGCCCACGGTGGCCCACCAGCCACTGGCAGAAGTTTGCTCTGTCACCTGGGGACTTGCAAAATGTTCTGCCTGAGATGTGAGGAGCCATACAAGAAGTTTCTCAACAGGCCCATGAGTTTGGTATAGCATGATAAGGAACCTTATACTAAAATAGAAGAAAATTGTGGCCTTTGTAAGGTCCCACAGATAGGACATTTGTAAAACAGCCATGATTTTGCTTCCAGTTCTGTGTCAAACAGGACAAGAGGGCGACGCTTCCTGCTTCACCTGGGCTCTGAACACTTTCAGGCTGAAGTTTGCCAGAGAGCCTCAGGGCTACTGAGCAACTCGTCACCTGTCCGGCTCATCGCAACGAGGTGGCTCCTGCTGGGACTTCTTTCCTCCTTGGAAATACTGCGTTTAGAAAGGAGGGGACATCATCCATGTTCGGCGCCAAGGCTGCCAAGTACGAACTAATTCAGCTCGTGTCATTGCTCGCTCCCTCAGAGGCTTCTCAAGATTCTTCCAGATAAATGTGGATGCCAGCAACACCAGCTGGGGGTGCTTTCATTTTCCATCAGATGGCTCAATCCATATGGGTCACCGCACCGTGTCTACGTGCCTCAACCCCCCGAGACTGCAGGGCATGACCCCCCTTTCCACCTTCTGCGCACCCATTTCCCTGCTAGGGCAGGTTCCTGCTCCACATGTCTCAGAAAATCCGCTGGCTGAAATTGCCTAGGTGGGATTTATTTTGTCCATCTCTGACTCCTGAGCTACCAAGGGCACTCTGGTCATGGTTCTGCATTTGTCCCTCTGTGGTTATGAGGCCTACAAATGTTATTCCGACCAAAAGAGATGATTTCTGTGTAATGACTTGAAGGCAATGACCTGGTGTGGCAAATAAAACCATGAAATCCTCCCACTGTCCTCATGTGCCGGCATCTCCTCACGCCCAGCAGCAAGAAGCCAAGGAATTTACTGGGAGGCATTTCTGCCTCCTGCCCGCTCGGCAGCTGCTGGAGCATCAGCGTTACCCACCGTGAGGCTTTCCAAAAGCAAGACCAGGAAGGCAAAGCAACCACGGAGCATCTTAGCCCAACCACAGCCAGCCCTTGCCTCTCCTCTAACGTGCTTCTTGTTGAGACCTCCAGCCGCAACCATCACCATCCAGCGCCGGTTGGCAGGAGAAGTGATTTATGGGCAGGGGTTTCGGCAGAGGTGCCTCTGGCAGCAGGATGCAGGCAGCCTGGGGGGTTGGTTTTGGTTTTTTTCCCCGCAGCCGTTCTTTCAACACGTCTGGTTGGATGAGTTAGAGCTTTTCCACGGTGACCGCTAACCGCCAGCGTGCTGCCCAGCCCACCCAGTAAAGCTCAGGCAGGAAACAAGCTGGAGGGTCCCCAGCTGGTCCCTCCTTCCCCACCCGGCCCTGGCGAGAGGTGCCAACCGTCCTGCAGCACCCGTCCTGCTCAAACCTGGGGGTTTCCCACTTGCAATTTGCTTGGAGAAGGGACATGGACTCAACCCTCTGCTTCCACAGACCTGCTGTGCTGGAGCACCCAGCACGGTCCAGAGCCTGGAAGGCATCAGGATGCTTAAATCTTGTCCTGGCACCTCTGAGGAGCCAGCAAACCACCTTCTGATGCTTGAGATCATCCAAATGTAGGTAGAGGTGCCATCACACAGACCTGGGTGCAACCACCCAGCAGAGAGGGACAGGGTTGAGCAGCCCTCCCTGCTCACCGCTGTCAAAGCCTGCCCACAAAACTTGAGTCAAATTGAGAAGACATGAAACTACGGGATCACAAGCTAAAAAAGAGGGTGAAAGAAATGGAAGCAAAGATGTAGGGTCAGTATTTCTTAACTAAAACTCCCAGCACATGAGATGCGGAGCTCCCGGAAAAGGAAATCCTGAAAAATGGTCACAGAGAGGGAGCAGAGCAGAAGCAAGAGTTTAAATCCCATCTCTGAGATCTCAAACTGAGTTTAAACCACAGGTGAGCTACGTTCCCTGCAAACACTGTAAAGAACCTGCAGGAGTGGATCCGTGATGCAACCTCTATTTGGTTTCCTCCAGAGTTTCCTTCTTGGTTGTATTTGGGAGGTGGAAGAAGCCACACCAGACACCACACCTCAGGATAAACCAGCCAGTTTATCACAAAAAAACCTTAAATTACTCCCTCGGGACTCAGGATCTTCCTGAGCTCCAGGTCTCTCTGCTGCTTTAGGTCCATCCTGGTGGGATCTGGATGCATTATTTCAACCCATCCATAGGGAAACAGGAGAGGGTGCATTGCCTGGTTCTTCAAACCACACTTTGGTGCCCTTCTGGAAGGTGGGTATGGCCCTTTCTGTGCCCATGTGAACCTCAGGAAGTTCAACAAGACCAAGCACAAGGTCTTGCACCTGAGTTGGGGCAGCCCCTGGTATCAACACAGACTGGGGGATGAAGGGATTGAGAGCAGCCCTGCTGGGTACTGGGACGTGGGGGTACTGGTGGGTGAAAAACTGGACATGAGCTGGCACTGTGGGCTCAGAGCACAGAAGGCCAACGGCATCCTGGGCTGAATCACCAGCAGCGTGGCCAGCAGGTCGAGGGAGGGGATTCTGCCCCTCTGCTCTGCTCTGGTGAGACCCCACCTGCAGCACTGTGTCCAGTTCTGGAGCCCCCAACATCAGAAGGACATGGACCAGTTGGAGAGGGTCCAGAGGAGGCCACGCAGATGATGAGAGGGCTGGAGCACCTCTCCTGTGAGGCCAGGCTGAGAGAGTTGGGACTGTTCAGCCTGGAGAAGAGGAGGCTCCAGGGAGACCTTGCAGTGGCATTCCAGTGCCTCAAGGGGGCCTGCAGGAAAGATGGGGAGAAACTTTACAGGGCCTGTTGTGACAGAACGAGGGGTGATGGTTTTAAACTAAAAGAGGCTAGATTCAGACGAGACCTAAGGATGACATTTTTCACACTGAGGGTGGTGGAACACTGGCCCAGGTTACCCAGAGAGGTGGTGGATGCCCCATCCCTGGAAACATCCCAGGCCAGGTTGGCCGGGGCTCTGAGCAACCTGATCTGGTTGGTGATGTCCCTGCTCCTTGCAGGGGGGTTGGACTGGGTGGGCTTTGAAGGTCCCTTCCAACCCTAAACATTCTGTGATTCTATTCGTGGATTCTGTGGTGCGACCAAGCAGGCAAAGCAGATTGCCGTGGAGTTCACAAAGCTGAAACACCCATCAGAGCAGTGATGAAAACACACAGACGAAGCTCGTTTCTACAGGCAGCAACTGGACCGGCTGTACCTCTGCTCTACCCGCTCCTGTAGTGCTCAAGCAATGAGTAATTGCAAATATTCTCGTAGCGACGCCAGTTCTCAGAACTAAGAGATGGAAAAAGCCACCTCAGTGCAGTTATATTACAAGAAATGGATTTGTGCCACTGCTTGCCAACGGAATTAAGGAGAAGAACAATTATCCACATCATCTGCAGAATGGGTCCGGATGGAGTAAGGCAAGTCACAGTCAATAAAGACAATTCGTCGCAAAATGAAGGAAACTTCTTGAATGGTTTCTTAGCTCTTGCTCATCCAGCTCCCGGGACGGCAACGCGTTCGGCAGGAACTCATCGTATCTACCAGGACGTGTACAAATTGGAATGGGAGTGTTTATTTTGAAGAGCTCAACACAAGTTAAGGTACCAGTGGGTCACTAGCTCTTCTGAAGAGCTTGATAGGCGTCACCAAAGCGCGTTTGGAAGTGTGTCAGAAGGAGAGCTATCTAAGAGCAGAATACTTCTGGAAAAGTCTTTACTGAGGGCTTGGATAAAGAGCAATGATATATGAAATTCTTACCTCTTCTGGAGTTACCTGCAGAAAAAGAAAACAAAAGTCTCTTAGCAACACAGAAATGTACATTTTAATAAGTCAGGAAGGATCAAAGACCAAGACAGCAATAAATTTAGTAACTCGCCTCATCTTCTTGTAAAGCATTCCTTTAAAACACCAGCTCCAAGCCAAGATGTTAAAATAAATTGCAGCCTTCACTTCAAAACACGGAAAAGCGAACAAACTCCACTTTTTATCAGCAGAGCCGGGAGTTAAAACATCGGCAAACACAACCGACCGCTCTTAATCGATAACACGGTCTGTTTAAGCCTATAACCAGCGGGTCACTGGTGTAATTCATTAGCACTTCAACATTAAGAGATAACACTCGTGCGTAATTTTAAAAGAGTGGCTGAGCCAAGACTTCCATTAAGAGCAGATGAGCATCCAAGGAAAGCCTCCACACGCTGTTTTGGATGTCTCTTCTTGAGGAAACCAGAACAAACCTGTGCTGGTGAGAGCACAGCCCAGCTCTGCTGCTGCAACGCTGCTGGCACAGGCCACCCACGCCCCTGCTTTATGGGTGGAGAGCTGCAGCACGGGGTTGAGGACAATCTTGGTAGGTTTGGAGAAGCAGGAGCTGCCTGTAGGACACGTAATTCACGTGGCGCCTTCTGGCTCTGTCCCTCTCTTGAGCACCACTTAATTCTTCCATGATTGATATCCAAATTTCCCGTTAAGATTAATGGCAAGGGCAGCCCTAAAACTAATTTTGCTCCTTGACAAATTACTTGAAATAAAGAATCAGGTTTGGTCATTTATTTTGGGACTGACATCAAGTGAGAAGTCACATCTGGCCTTGATGGCGCAATGGCCAACGTGTCGTAGCGTACGCCAAGGGAGTTCGCCAAAAGCAGTAACCCAAGTATTAAAAAAGTAGCAAAGACACAAAAATGATAAATTCAGTCCCTCGCTAGCAGATATCATATTACAAAATCCAGATCTCAGCAGTGCTTCAGGCTTTTCCCTCCACCACTCCCACCTGAAGGCTACGCTTATTCTAAGCTTGCACCGTGCACGTATCTAAGCTCACTCTGGACTCCTCCTCTCCGAAAAAAAGCCTTGCGGATTTGTGTTTAAAAGGAAGCTGGATGAGCTCAGGGATGGCAGGATACGAAGAAAGTTGAGTTCCAAACTTCCGTCAGCCACATCCCTTCCTCTGTCGGTCGCAAAGACAACTTCATGGGCTGTGGTTTCCAAAGACGCCCAGAGGAAGAGGGCACACACGTCTCACTGACGTGAAGAGGGGTTTAGACACCCAACACCCAATATCCCCTGAGAAGTTTATTCTTAAGGAATGTCCAGTAGACATCTTCCTGCATTAACTCCAGTATTACCTTCTTTCAGTCTTTTCTACCCCACCACGAACTTACCCATCCTGTTTTTTCACTAAATCCTGCACTGGCAAGGCTTTCACTACAACCTCTAGCAGGTCAGAGACACGTAGTATCAAGCTGGGTCTCAACCGACACAGCAAGGGACAAACCATGGCTGAAGAGCCACAGATCAGCTAAGATTTCTGGTTACCTCAGCCTGCTTTTGCCTCATTTTCGCTCTTAACCTACACTGAGCAACCAAACTCTGTTCTTAGGGGTCACTTTTACGATGTGCCAAGAGGTGAATGCCAGCAGGATGGCAATAGAGACAACTCTTGCTCATCCAGACCTTTCAAAGATTAAAGTAGCCCAAATAACGGGGAAAAAACCTGATAACGTAAGCATAGAATCACAGAATGGCTTGGGCTGGAAGGGGCTTCAAAGATCATCTCACCCAACCCCCTTGCCATGGGCAGGGACACAGAATCACAGAATCACAGAATGGTTTGGTGGAAGGGACCTTCAAAGCCCACCCAGTCCAACCCCCCTGCAAGGAGCAGGGACATCTCCAACCAGATCAGGTTGCTCAGAGCCCCATCCAACCTGGCCTGGAATGTTTCCAGGGATGGGGCATCCACCACCTCTCTGGGCAACCTGTTCCAGTGTTCTACAACTCTCATGGTGAAAAATTTTTTCCTAATGTCCAATCTAAATCTATCTTCCTCTATTTTAAAACCATTACCCCTCGTCCTGTCACAACAGGCCCTACTGAACAGCCTCTCCCCATCTTTCCTGTAGGCCCCTTGAGGTACTGGAAGACCGCTATCAGGTCTCCCCAGAGCCTCCTCTTCTCCAGGCTGAACAGCCCCAACTCTCTCAGCCTGGCCTCAAAGGAAAGGTGCTCCAGCCCTCTTATCATCTTCGTGGCCCTCCTCTGGACCTTCTCCAACCCAACCAGGTTGCTCAAAGCCCCGTCTAACCTGGCCTTGAACACTTCCAGGGCTGGGGCTTCCACCCCATCATTGGATGTGCCGGCAAAGGCAAGGCCGGGACATCCAGCGCAGGGAACACTCAGCTCAGTAAGGTCTCACCGTGTTGCTCCTGGCACTCATCACGGTGGAGAGAGCACCTTCAGATGGTTTATCAAATCACGTGCAGCTTGTGCCTGCAAGCAGTTTAGCAACCATCAGGTGGAGCATCACCCTACCAGTTGGGCCAGCAGCATCCTACCACATTGTCCTTCATCCCCAGCTTGGCTAATTTTGGGATCCCCAGTAGGGATCAACTTTACACCCAGCACCTGGGAGCCGTGCAGTGTTTAGCCCCGTTTCACACTCCGGAAACCACAAAAAGTGATGAAATTCATCTGTGATAAAAGTGGAACGAGATCCTAGGGTTTCTGGTGCCCCAGCATCTTGGCAAGAAGCCCAGACCTTCGGTCGGATAAATCTCTTCTGATCTGGTCACTTCAGGGAATTTTATTACTTCGTATCACTGTGGAATTTGCCCGGAAGCGTCTTTTCATTCCCTTTTTTTTCAGCAAAACATAAGAAGAGCAAAGAAACAAACCCAGAGGCAGGGTGACCTGGAGAAGAAGAGGTGAAGGAGATGCCTACCATTGTGGGCAGTGGAAGATGTCTCTTGCGTTGTCACCGTCGCGCTGAAATTTCTCTCCGTCGTCTCCGCTTCCATGCTAGGGAGAGCAGTGCGCGGAGCAGACGGCGTCACGCCGGGTAGCGGGGAGGTGGCTGAAGGCATGGACACGGTTGTCCCCAGGGTGGAGGCATTGAGGCTGCCAGCGGTGGTGTTGGGGGAGATCCTGGTGGCTGTGGTTGTAGGTGGCTTTGACACCACGGTAGAAACAGTCACTGGAGTGCTAACGTTGAGGCTCTTTGCGCTTGTCGTAGTCCCATCCTGAGGACCTGCTGTAGGAGCTTTGGTGGGGCTCCTGGGGGAGGTGGGCACTGTTGTGGGTGGCTCTGTGAGAGGAAAAAGCACAAAGGAACCTCCATGAGATACCTTTCTGCACCACTGGAGGGTTTAGATGCTGGAGATTTGCGTCACTGTAACTACAGGGGTAAAACAGCCAAAAAATCCCGAGCACCTGCAGCCCATCACCCTCTTTGTGACACTTTATATGACCGTGGAGGAGAAGGGGTAAGAGCAGGTGAGTATTTGCTCCTTTGATCCTAAAGATGGTTAGAGAAAAAAGGGAGAAGACAACGAGCATAGTTTACCTGTCGTAACGTTGTTAGCACCTACGCTTATCAGGCCGCTTCCCAGTAAAAGGAGAAAGAACCACAAATCCATGTTGACCTGGGGAAGAGAGCAAAGAACAGTTATTTAAACCCTCCTGCAGCATCATCCCAAAAGAATCCAAACTGAGGACACTGCTGGGCATCTTGCGTGTGTAGAGCTGGAAGGGAAGAGTGACCTCCAGTGTGGCTGGAGTCCCTGCAGGCACGTGGATGGGAAGGATTTATCGATACGTTCCCAACTGGAAGGCACGTGGAGAGATCATAGAATCATAAAATGGTTAGAGTTGGAAGGGACCTTCAAAGGTCATCTAGTCCAACCCCCCTGCAAGGAGCAGGGACATCTCCAACCAGATCAGGTTGCTCAGAGCCTCATCCAACCTGGCCTTGAATGTTTCCAGGGATGGGGCATTCACCACCTCTCTGGGCAACCTGTTCCCAGTCTGGTGGACCAACAGAGGTGACCAGAGATGAAGCAGGGGATGAGCAAACTGGGAGAGCACGAGAGGAATGAGCTGAGCACCAAAGATAAGGACCTGGTCTTAAAGAAAATTAATAATGGGTTCATATAACGGTCTGCAAATGAGTGCACTTCGAGCAAACTGAAACGCAACGCACGTGAAGACCACGGCAAGGATCCTTGATCCAAAATGCCCAGGAACTGGAGGCAGGGAAGAGGGAAAGGTCAGCTCCTCCTGCGGGCAGTGCCCAGCAGATCCCTGCCATCTCAGTGGAGCCCCTGCCTGTCCCTGGGCACGGGCAGGACCTCCACACGAGGCCAGGCTCAGCTCCACTCAAACCCCCTCAGATCTCCCGCACGTGCTGATGAAACAAATACCCGCAAATAACTCAAGATCATCTTGGGTCATCAAATGTGCAAGTGCAGGCTGCACATTTCTCGTACCATGTGTTTCTTCCCAGGAAACGTCCTGCAAAATTACAGGACGATGACATCAGTAGAGTTGTTTCCCGCACGCTTTCTCCCTCAGCCCTTTTAAACACAAGGCTTTTACGATGATTTCTTTCCTCTGTAGACCTCAAAAAGCTCCTGAGAGATGGGTACAGTTATCTCCTCCCAAACAGATACAGGTCCAGAGGCTGAGGTCAATGACAGTGAGTTGCAAGACGTCACCGTCTTGGCCAGAAGAGAACCCAAAGCTGCCAAGCCCCAGAGCCCGGGGCCTCCCAAGGTTGGGCCAGCACCTCGCATCTGTTGCGAGCCCAGAGAGGGCTCAGAAATGGCTCTGCTCCGTGCCATCGACCGGCAGCTGCCGTCCGACTCTCTCCTGTCCTTCAGGCTTTTGTCACGCGTCCAGTTGCATCTTCAGGATCTCCTGGGAGCAGGCTGCAAGATCTCGCTGCCAAGTCAACTCGACACGCTGCCAAGAAAGGGTTTTATTCCCGATACGAGGTCGAAGCCTCCCCCTCTTAAATACATCTCGTGTTGTTTGTTCTCGTTCGATTTATTTAAATCTGCTTCCATCTAGACCCATCCCAAACTCCGGGCAGAAGGACAACACTGAAGTCATCCACACGCTGGAAACGATATCAGAAACACAAGATCCTCCCCACCCTACCCAGGAGTATCCTCCCACCAGCACCACCCGCTTACATGTTTTTCCTCCCCCCGAAAGAAAACCTGGCAAAAATCGACCTTACTCAGTGACCAAAAGGTCAGACAAACCCTGAACCAGAAGAAAACCAAACTCCAGAGATAAGAGCTTTCCTTCAGCTCCGTCCACGGCCAGTCCTGGGGCAGGGGACCAAGGGGTCCCACTGGGGTGAGCAGCCAACTTTCCGAAGGGTTTCACGACCAGTTGAAATATCTGTCTAGATGAATTTGAACTGATTCGCTCCTCCTGCCGCTTGGTGAGAGTGGCGTTGGCTCTGCCATGCCTCCCGCGGGGCTCTGCTCCAGGGTGGGATGTCCAGAAAACCCACAACTGGTAGGGTTTTGACGGCACACTCCACTCTTGGTGCTTGTTGAAGCCACTCCACAAGCAATCACACTGGAGCTGAGATGGTCCTAAGTCAAAGAGGTTTTCTGTCCCTCCAGTGCAGGAAAGGGAACTTGTGTCCTCCCTGTGATTAATTGCAACTGGAAAGCACATGAAGCTGCACCACCAGAGATTATTCTGGAGAATCTTCCAGATTCTTCGAGCATCCCACTGTGGAAACCCAGGGTGCTCCTCACGACTGGACCCACGTGCAAAGGCAGAAGGACCTTAAGCCCATGCTGAATCTCCAACCAAACGTAACGGCGGCACTGAGATGCTCCAGAAACCTTGCAGGGGCTGATGAAGGTGCCAAGGTCTCGCCATCAAAACCGTTTCCCTCACCGAGAACCCATCGCTACCGCAACGAGAAAACAATAACAAGGTAAAGGCAAACACTACGAGGGAAAGAAGTGACTGCTGGCTGTGTCTTGATGAACATTTGTATAGAAACGCCATTCTAGTAGGTGGATGTGGCTCCTTTCCTCTTCCCCCACCTCGTTTCTCAAAAATGAGAATTCCCATTCGTTTGGGATCATGTTCATTTGGGATCCCATTCATTCGGGATTCCCACAGCTGTGCCAGCGTTAGCTCCGTAGCAGCAGTTTGTCCCAAGAGCGGACAAACCATTTGCAACTGAGGACGCTCCCACCGCACTGGCATCCTACCAGCTCCTCACACTTGAGATCTTGCTCCTCACCGCTTGGCCCATAATTAACTGTAGATCTTAATCTCTTCCAAGCTTTTCTTAATGCCTTCAAGGATCTTTTGAGCTGGCTGCTCCACCTCTTGGGGCACATCTCAAACACCAGGGGAATGAACTTGTTCATGGTCACTCAGCAAAGGGGTGGCAGAGCTGGGGCGGGACGCCAGGGGACGTGGTTCCTCTTCCATCTGTGGTTTCTGGAGTCCTTTGATAAAGTTTAAGTAAGGAAAGACCAACGGGTTAGCCCATGTCAACCCCGCACCCCCTTCCTAAGGCCAACAGCCAAATGTCTTGGCTCTTCTCCCCCATCCTCAACGTATTTTCCCTTGGTATCAAAAGAAGGACATGGAGGGTGGGTGGAAGGAAGTAAAAGCTGTGAACCTCCTCTTCCTTCTGCCCTCTGCTACAGGTTGGAAAAGACCTCCAAGATCATCAAGTCCAACTGTCAACTCAACACCACCATGTCCACTAAACCATGTGCTGTGAAGTGCCAGTTCTACACGTTCTTTGAACACCTCCAGGGATGGTGACTCCACCACGTCCCTGGGCAGCCTGTTCCAGTGCCTGACCACTCCTTCAGTAAAAAAGTGTTTTCCTAATATCCAACCTAAACTTCCCCTGGAAGGTTTTATTTCCAGGACCGTGATTACCATACGGATGGGAGCTGCAGGTGATTCCCGGACTGGCCACGGGTACTGGTTCCAAACCTTTTTGGGATGGTGGGATGATCGTGGCATCACACAATCATTTAGGTTGGAAAAGATCCTTAAGATCATTGAGTCCAACCGTTGATTGATCCAGTTTCCTCCTCGCTGAGCCAGCAGCGCGGCTCCGATGCCCTGGGATTACGTCAGTGGGCAGGCAGCTCTTTAAAACTCCCGGGATGTTACATTTAACAAGTTCATTGATCCTTGAGCGGATGGCGTTAGGAGGAAAGGGTTGGCAAGGGGAGAGAATAATGAATTTCCCCAAGCCTTGCCCTGTTTTTGTGAAGAAATGCAGATTCTGAGCCATTTTTCTGGCTTTATTACCACAACTGTCAAAAGAAACAGGACGCTGGGCAGCCCCGGCTTGCTCGTAAAGATCGTTACACGAAAAAAATCCCGGGAGCTGCTCCTGTGACCGGCAATCAGCTGCTTTATCACCTTAAAACCAGAGAGCCCTGCGCAAGGGGAGGGCTGTGCCAGCCTAGCTCCCGGCTCCCAGCTACGAAACACTCCCTATTCCCAAAAGCCGGATAAATAAATGCCAGCGGTACGCCGTTACCCGCTTCTTAACATAAAAGGCCTCCAGAGTCCTACCCCGAAGCTGGAGAAACCCGAATCTCCCTTCCCCCTCGGCTCCCTCCCCGCTGCTTTCGGAAACGGAGAGGAAATACTTGTAATGTTATCAACATAAACACAGCTCTTGGCCCGGCCGCGACATCCTGCGAGCTCCGCAGAAAAACACCCTGACGTCACGGCGCCGGCTCTGCCGAGGAGAAAGGAACCGGCTTCGGTACCGCCGCCCCGGAGAGTCGGGATGTTCGGCATCGCGCCTTCGTTTTTTCAACCTTCATTTTCAAAAATGAGGGTTAGAAACCTAAATGATTGATACTGATGTTTGCAGGAATATTTTATATAAAATATATAGGGTGTATACGCATCGCACGCTCCGTGCGCTGCTCGGGAGCTTCCTACAGGAAAGGCTGCAGGACGTAGGTTTTAAAAGAAGCGGCTCCGTCCACAACCGAAGGCAGGATTTACCCCCAGCTCTGACACATTCCTAATTCCTGGAAAATGAGGCAATCTTTTTCTGTGTGTAAGGAGGAGACACAACCCCAATTCTACGCAGCTTTCCGGGACCCCAGAAACCACTGCTGCTGTCAGTAGGATGCTAAAATTTGGGGACTCAACCCAGACCACCCAACTGCCTCGTGCAGGAGTGAAAAATAAAAAATGGTTCAGTTTTCTCCTTTTCTTTTGGCAAGGAAGAGGGTAAAAATAGGAGCAAGGCTAGCATTCGCCCCGGTTCGCTCTTCGAAGCAGCTCACAGTAGGATGAGAACAAGTGTGAGCATAAAGAAAGGGGAAAAAGGTCTTTTTTTTTTTTCTTTTTGGTGGCAGCAAGCCATCAGCACGGCTCAGCCACCCTGGAAAACAAACCTGCTGCTCGCTCTCTCCCTCCCTGCTCCGTTTAAATCCCATTTGTGGTTTTCCAGCCTCCGTCCGGAGCCGCGATCGGCAGCAGAGGAGAGCTGCCCACGGGCTCATCCGACGGTGGAACGATTTTGCCAGCGCCGGGTTCCCCTTTTCCCGTCGCCTCAAACCTCCCTCGCGTCGGACGAGGCACGAAGGATGGAAAACCAACGAGCAGGACGAGCCCCCGCTGCTGGGAGCTCCGCGCCGAAAAGCGAAGCCTGGTCCCCTCCAAGAAATCACCCGGGGGGCCAAGCACCTTGCGTGGGGGCTCCTTACATCGTGCACTGATTGCTTCTCTTCTCTCTCAGCCTGTCCTCATAGGAGAGGTGCTCCAGCTCTCTGACCATGTTGGTGGCCCTCAGTCCAACAGAGGAACGCAAACTCCTCTTTCAAAGAGCAAGATCATCGTACATGCATGGAAGGAAGCCAACCCTCCTCCCACCTGGCATCCTGGGTGTTCAGAAATAGCTAGCACTGTTGGGATGATGTTAAAACCTGCTGGCCTGAAGCAGGATCAGCCTTTCTCATCAAGGTCATCTTTAACGAGATGTTAGTCTATCCCATGCTAATTGCGTGGGCCCTTGAAGAACGCCCTGGGAGCAGCAATGTGCGTGAAACCACCGTGGGTGGATGTAGAGGGGATCAGGTGTTCACCAGCCAGACCCTGGACAAAGGTTCCCCAAGTTCACTTCCTACCTCTGCTGCCGAAAACTGGAAATCCCAGTGCTCCAGCCTGACCAACCATTAAAAGGCTTTTTTTACTCCCTAAGTGATTTAAAGGTTTAATTAATTCAGAAATATTTGCAAGGACCTTTGAGATCACAGTGGAGAATAACCCACTGGGCCCAGTCCTGTTTCACATCTCCATTAAAGATCCGGGTGATGGGGCTGAGCGTACCCTCAGCAAGATTGCTGGTTGACACCAAACTGGGAGGAGTTGTTGAGATGCCAGAGGGTCGTGCTGCTGTCCAGAGGGACCTCACCAGGCTGGAGAACTGGGCCAACAAGAACCTCACGAAGCTCAACAAGGAGAAGTGCAAAGTCCTGCCCTTGACGAGGAACAACCCCAGGCACCAGTATGTGCTGGGGGCCACCCAGCTGGAAAGCAGCTTGGCAGGAGAGGACCTGGAGGTCCTGGTGACACCGAGTTGACCTTGAGCCAGAAGCGTGCTCTTGCAGGATATGTAGTATCTTAGCCTACATCGAGTAAGACACCAGCCAGCACTGAGAAGGAGACCCCTACACTGCTCAGGATGCATCTTGGGATCCCATCAGTGTCCCTCCAGCTCTATGCTGGTGTCCAGTGAACAAGCACCAGTTACGGCACCACGACAGCCCTTTGCCATGTACGAGACAACCCTCACCTCCTAGGAGCCACTAACAGAGTGAAGAAGCTGCTCAGAGGAAACCAACCCATCCTAAGAGCCTCCTTTGAAGGAGCCTGGGGCACCTCAAGACTGAGAAGCAAGCCTCCTGGAAGAACCCTGAGACCAAGGAATAATTATCCCAGTTAGCAGATAGGAAAACTGAATTGATGAGGTTTTAAGCAAAAATCCAGAGAAAAACATCAACAAATGTGGATGCTTAAATAATCTGGACATGAAATTGTTCAGGCACCTAGAGAGACGCGGAGACGTTGACTGGGGGTATCTGTCCTCCGGAACTGCGGTATACCAGAACCTTAGCTTTCTGTGCTGTCTTGCTTTTAGGAAGAAGATTTTATTTTTTATTTTCATAATAACCCTAAGATGTCAATAATTCCCCTCAGCCACTCTCTTCTGCCAGCGCTGCAGATCATGGGAGCCTGTGTCGGTCGCTCCTCTCACCACACGCAGAAGAAACTGAGATGGGTCAGGGAATAAATTGTGGAGGGAGACAGAAGGGGATGAAGAGCTTCTTGGACCTACAGCCATGGAGAATGACCAACCCAAGAGGAATCAAGGAGCATCAAGGTGGGACAGAGCCAAAGCGAGAGAAGGTGAAGTCCTAAGAAAAAGGAGAGTGGTGGGCTAAGCCCAAGGGAGCTGTTAGCTCTGGGAGGATGAAGATGAAGGACTGACTCTGAGCCTCGAGCAGGAGGAATCATAGAATGGTTTGGGTTGGAAGGGACCTTCAAAGGCCATCCAGTCCAACCCCCCTGCCAGGAGCAGGGACATCTCCAACCAGATCAGGTTGCTCACAGCCCCGTCCAACCTGGCCTGGAATGTTTCCAGGGATGGGGCATCCACCACCTCTCTGGGCAACCTGGGCCAGTGTTTCACCACCCTCTGTAAAAAATTTCTTCCTAATATCCAATCTGAATCTACCCCCCTCTGTTTTAAAACCATCACCCCTTGACCTGTCACAACAGGCCCTACTGAAGAGTCTCTTCCCATCTTCACACCCAGGAAGGAGCTGGGGATGGAGGGTTTCACGGCGGGCCAGGAAGGTGCGGGTCGGTGGGGCAGCAGGAGCTGCATGGCAAAGGGGAGAGGAGGTGAGACCTCCTTCTGGGGTAATTCAAATGAATCGGCCAAAGCAGCACCCCCAAGGCTTGTGAAAACCCCTGGCTGGTAGGAGATGGAAACTCATGGTCTCCCGGTGTCCTTCGCCCCGCGGGGTGGTCATCGCACCGCAATGTGGTGCTGGACTGCCAAAAACGCTCGAGTGGAGCCGGTTCATCTCATTATTCAAAAGAATGAATTAATTTTTATTTTTTAAAAAGCCAAGTCACACAGGAATATATTCTTTTAAATATTCCGTTTTAGGGTGTCCCCTTCTTTGTCCCAGGCACCGTTTGTAACACGTACAAAGAAAACACGAGCGCGGTGTCAGGGACCGGTTGCTTTTGACTGAGGAGTCAGGATGAAACATGGCCATTATTTAGCGTAACAACAGCCCTACCTAATGAGATGAGCAAATGGTACGCGGGGAGGAGAAACAAGGTTTAAAAAAAAAAATAAAAACCCCACAAAAAAATAAAGCTCAGCTTTTGGGCACAGCCCTTTCTGCAGGACCGAGATGAAGTCCCAGCTCCGAGTCGAGATGGAGAGCCGGGACGTTTGGGCGGCGAGCGGTGGGAGCATCCTACTTAAAACAAAGGTGTCGGAGGGGATCATTCGCGTGACAGCCTTAAAATCTCGTTACAGAGGCTGAGCTCCAATTAAAAGGCACGCGGTCGGTCATGCAGCTTAATCGCTGGTCGTGCTTACCCTGAAATCCTCCCGGGACACCTGTAGGGTGCGGGGAGCAGCCAGCTCGTCCCACGGAGCAGCGCCTGGGCTAAGAAAGTGCGGTGGATCCGTAAAAAAAATAAAAAAAAATAATAAAAAAAAATCCCCAATTTACCTGCGGTAATTTTGCACCGCTGCTCAGTTCAGCCCTGTTGCCACAGTAACACTCCCGGTGTAGCCGAGATCACTGATTATGAAACTAGAAAAAAAAAAAAAAAAATCAGAGGCTGCTAATTAGGATAGACTCCAGCTCCCCAAAAGCTCCGTATTAATGACGTCATGATGGCAGGGAAAATAAAGCCGCCAGAAAGCATCGCCTCCGTCAGCATCGGCGGCCACCGCCAGCCGCTTTTTGGGGCTTGTTAGAGATGGGGCTTCAAATTCAGCTGGCAAATTCCCCGTAAATTCAGCTTGTTTTCCTTCTCTTTAAACAAACGTGCAAGACTTGGCGGAACAGTCTTTACTCTTTACATACATTTGCATGAATTAGACTGGAAAAAAAAAAAAAGGGTTGAGGACGACGTCTCAACGGCGACAGCCTGAGCGGGGCCAGGGGCGCATCCCCCGCATCCCGCGTTCACCGCGCTTCTGCCTCAGAGAAAGAACCCCAAAGCGGAATTTCTACTGGTGGCTGTGAGGGTCTGTGAACGAGGTTTGCGAACGAGGGGAAGCGGAGTTGAAAATGTTTTCCTCTCTGACTTTCATTCGAGCGCCGAAAGCATTTCGAAGCACGTCTTCTGCTGGAGGCTTGGAGCTGAAAAGTCTGACCGGGAGCAGTTGTGCTGCCAGACACAAGTGGTTTGCAACACAATCTACAAAAGATACTGCGGTGTAATTCCAGGCAAAAGGGAAACGGCCTGACAGGTGTTTCTGGAGCTGCAAACCCAGAGCGACGCTGCTTTCAATGTCAGCTCATCAAAAATTCTGCCGTTCTGACCAGATGGCAAATCTACCGAGAGGATGGAACGGCGATAACGAAGCAGAGCCAGGGACCAAAACTGTGTTAACAGCTAACAATGCTCACTCCATCACTGGCAGACTGTGAAGTTCTCCATCGTCCAAGGCCACCGCATGATGGATGTGTCATCTCGTCAAGACGAAGTCAAGACCATCTGCTTGACTTCAGCCAGCTCCGCTGATTGGGACCAGGAGCCACCACCTCCGAAGGGGATGCAGAGGTTAAAAAAACAAACTGCTGGCAAAAGCCCTGCCCTGAGCTCAGGTATGGCCTCGAGTTTGTCCCTTCCAACCCAAACCATTCTGTGATTCTATGACTTTATACCCCTCCATGCAGCATATGAGATTGCAGTAGCCTGAGCTAACACTTTGGTCCAAGAAAGAGAGAAGAGCTCTCCCCTGAAAGCAGCAAGGAAGTTTTACGCAAGTGAAATCACAGAATCATAGAATTTGGGTTGGAAGGGACCTTTAAAGCCCATCCAGTCCAACCCCCCTGCAAGAAGCAGGGACATCTCCAACCAGATCAGGTTGCTCAGAGCCCCGGCCAACCTGGCCTGGAATGTTTCCAGGGATGGGGCATCCACCACCTCTCTGGGCAACCTGGGCCAGTGTCCCACCACCCTCAGTGTAAAAAATTTCTTCC
Source organism: Ardeotis arabs (assembly GCA_011801015.1). Taxonomy (NCBI): domain Eukaryota; kingdom Metazoa; phylum Chordata; class Aves; order Otidiformes; family Otididae; genus Ardeotis; species Ardeotis arabs. The sequence goes on from JAAGAY010132410.1 coordinate 26,623, forward strand.
TCATGTCTAATCTGAATCTGCCTCTCTCTATTTTAAAACCGTTACTCCTCATCCTGTCACACCAGGCCCTGCTGAAGAGTTTCTCCCCATCTTTCCTGCAGCCCCCTTGAGGTACTGGAAGACCGCTATCAGGTCTCCCTGGAGCCTCCTCTTCTCCAGGCTGAACAGCCCCAACTCCCTCAGCCTGACCTCACAGGAGAGGTGCTCCAGCCCTCTCATCACCTTTGTGGCCTCCTCTGGACCCTCTCCAGCAGCTCCACATCCTTCTGATGTTGGGGGCTCCAGAACTGGACGCAGTACTCCAGGTGGGGTCTCACCAGAGCGGAGCAGAGGGGCAGAACCCTTGCCCTCGAGCTGCTGGCCGTAATGTAAATGTCTAACGTGGGAAGCACAGAATAATCATCTGATGGTGATCTAGTGACCTCAGCTACCACCTGGCTGACAGCATGGACGCTGTTTTCACAGGTACCTTCTGCCCAGCCGCCGGATGGAGCTCCGCAGGGTCTGTCCTGCCCTCCCACAGCCTAATTACACCTCCTCAGCTCCTGCTTTAATCAAGCTGATGACTCCGGTGAAGGCTTTTCTCCAGGCTGCCCCAGGATCGGTGCTGCGGCGCTGTCGCTAATCCTACGAAGCAAAAGTGAAAAGCAAAGTGCTGCACTTGGAGAAGAACTGGGGAACCACCTTTTAAAAAATTATTTTTTACCCCTTTGAGGCAGGAAAATAAGTGAGATGATTTTTTTTTTCAGCAGCATCACCTGAAGTCTCAAAGGTGTAGTCCCTCAGCTTGCGGTTGCATGAACTGGTCTCTTCTCCCACTCACCAGTAACACTGGGGATATGTTAGGTGCAGTGTTAATTAATTACCTATAAATGTGATTTATTAGCTGGAAACAACGCGAAGGGCTGATCTCGTATCCACAGACCACAACCTAAGATCAACTGCCCAAGCACGAGCGCATCCCGATCCCGAGCAGACGGAGATTGCCACGTTACCAACAACAAATTAAGAAAACCAGTGGGATCCAGTTGCCGTTGATGGTTTGGTTGGAGGCATTATTTTAACCTTTTAATAGGCTCATTTTCAGCAATTAGCCCTTTAATGCTGCGTGCTCATCTATAGAGCACAGCGTAAGCCGGTTTGATGCGGCCACGGAGAGAACATCTGCTTTTGTGAGCAATTAGGGAAATTATCGCCAATTACGGGGACGGCAGGTAAGAGCAGCTGGGGAGAGAGGAGGGATGGGAAGCGTTTCGAGGTGCTGACGTGAGCGGGAAGTTCACCGGGAATAGAAATATCCCAGCAGAAAGGGGCCTGCGCCCAGAGAGCAGCTCAAGTATCCTCAACGAGGGAAGGGTTTTGGGGCCAGCAGAGTTTTGGGGTGATCCTCGTCATCATTGATGGCATTTCAAGCAGATCAGGCTCCCAGATATTTCTTACCAGCCCACGCTCCCAAAAAAGGACCAAATTCTGCCTCTGGCAGCTCTATTTCCACTTCCCATCTAGAACACCATCCCAGGTTGCCCAGAGAGGTGGTGGATGCCCCATCCCTGGAAACATTCCAGGCCAGGTTGGCCGGGGCTCTGAGCAACCTGATCTGGTTGGAGATGTCCCTGCTCCTGGCAGGGGGGTTGGACTGGGTGGGCTTTGAAAGTCCCTTCCAACTCAAACCATTCCACAATCCTATGATTCTATCTTTTTTTTTTTCCCCCATCTTTTTTTCCCATCCATCTTTTTTTCCCATCTATTTCCCTTTCCATCTTTCAGGCCCAAGAGCGGTGTCCTCATTCAAGATGACGCGATGTTGTTGGTACAGGTTTTTCGAGCCACACCAACAAGTCAGGCACCTTCTACCACTGCTACTGCTACAAACCTATAATATATATATAAAATTTATTCTTTAGATATGTATATATTGCTATAAGCCCACCCCAAACCTAACAGAACTGCTACAAACCTATTTCCTGCTGACACAAGGTCATGCAAACTGAAACCATCCTGGTCTTCAACAACAGCCCCCACAGATACCAACACCAAACCCAACGCTCGGTGGTTCTGAAAAGAACAAAACCGCACTTTCTTATCCTTAAGGTGATCAAACAGCCCGGGACAACCAACTTCTAGCCCTCCCACGTTATTCACCATTCATTCTCTATTTTAATCGCCCCAACAAAAGGCTGAACTCAACTGGATTATTGTCAGCGAGGGCTTTTCTCATCGGCCTTTGAAACGGTCAAGGCATGGGAGAGAACAATGCCGCTCACAGGAGAATAAATACAATCTAAACAAAAATACCCTGTTGCTAAGGTTTAAAGCGGTCTTTTTTTTGGGCACAGCCGGGTAGCTGGGAATCCTGGTACCACCCTACGTACACGAACAGAGGAGAATTGGGAGTTGGAAGGGGAAAATAACCTGGCACTCAGCCCCGTTGTGTTTTTCTCTCCAGGATGGCATTTAAAATATGAATAGAATCATAGAATCATAGAATGGTTAGAGTTGGAAGGGACCTTCAAAGGTCGTCTAGTCCAGTATCGCCTAGCGGACTTTAAACGAAAGCCGATGGTTGGAGCACACTGGTGTTTGGAGCCAGTGATGCTCTACCTAACTCCATGCGTTGCTCCAACCTCTGCGGTCTTGGGCTTCATGTCTTGCTCCAGCAAGGGCAGGAAGTGAACCATGACCAAAGAGCTCAGGGGTGAAACCTTGAGGTTACTGTAAAAGCACAAACACAGGCTGGGCAGAGAATGGACTGAGAGCAGCCCTGAGGAGAAGGACTTGGGAGTGCTGGTGGATGAGAAGCTCAACATGAACCAGCAACGCACCCTTGCAACCCAGAAAGCCAACTGCACCCTGGGCTGCATCAAGTGGAGCATGGCCAGCAGGTCGAGGGAGGTGATTCTCCCCCTCTACTCTGCCCTGGTGAGACCCCACCTGCAGTACTGTGTCCAGTTCTGGAGCCCCCAACATCAGAAGGACATGGACCAGTTGGAGAGGGTCCAGAGGAGACCATGAAGACAATGAGAGGGCTGGAGCACCTCTGCTGTGAGAACAGGCTGAGACAGCTGGGGCTGTTCAGCTTGGAGAAGAGAAGGTTCCAGCCTTCCAGTACCTCAAGGGGGCCTACAGGAAAGATGAGGAGAAACTCTTGGGTAGGGCCTGTTGTGACAGGACGAGGGGTCTTGGTTTCAAAACAGAGGGAGGCAGATTCAGATTGGATATTAGGAGAAAAATTTTTACACTGAGGGTGATGGAACACTGGCCCAGGTTGCCCAGAGAGGTGGTGGATGCCCCATCCCTGGAAACATTCCAGGCCAGGTTGGATGGGGCTCTGAGCAACCTGATCTGGTTGGAGATGTCCCTGCTCCTGGCAGGGGGGTTGGACTGGATGGCCTTTGAAGGTCCCTTCCAACCCAAACCATTCTGTGATTTTATGATTCTGTTGCAGCACTGATGGTTAAGATGTTCACAAGCTTGGTAGATGGCTGCTGAAAGCGGTCCGTGCGGCAGGGCTGGATGCGCCATCAGATGCATTGTCAGCATGGCAGGACGAAAGCAGGAGAAGCTGGAGGAGCAAGCTCCACCAGAGCCAAGAGGTCCATGGAGAAGCCGGCCACCTTGCCCACGTGGCCATGGTGCAGATGTTGGAAACGTCCAGCTGGGACCTCCTCTCAAGGAAAGCCCCAGCTCAAACCGCAACGATTTCTCTTGTGAAATCAACCCCAAAAGCAACCGCAGAGCACCGTGTGGTTTGTGTTTCCTTAGCTAAGGGAGCAGCACCTGCTTTTGGGGTTCACAGAGAAATTCCCTTCCCCAGCGGTGGCACAGAAAAGAATTGGGCTTGGACGTGGTGTCCTCCCTGCTAAACACAACTGACGTCTTTGCGGTAAGAGTTTCTAGCAGCAATGTGTCTCCAGGGTCAAGAGTGACCACATGCTGATAGCCCCGGCAAGGTGTAGAAGGTTGGGTGAGGAGACACGTGACCTGTGGTAGCCCAGAGAGGCCACCAGCCTCCATGACCAGCCCATCTTCCTCCCCTCTAGATGGAGCTCCAGGAGAAGCCTGCGGTCCCTCCCCAAAGCGAAGGCGGACGCATCCCATTGTCTCCAAGCATCATCTCCTGACCCGCAGCTTGGCGCTACAGAGGAGGACAAGTTTGTTGGTTTATGAAAACCAACAAATCAGATTAATTATTCTCTCCTACAACGTAGCAGTAAAACGCCCATCGCGGCAAACTGCAGTCAAGGAACTGCAAATATCCCAAAATCATTTTCCCTTTCTTCGGCGGGTCAATTCTCAGCCCCAAAACTGCTCAAAAGCCTGGAAGGCCTGCGGTGGCCAGAAGGAATGACTTCTCTGAAACGTTCCGAGATTTTATTTGCACCGGGACCGTAACAATTTTTGCACGCACGTGAGCAGAGGTGAAGGGGCACATCTTGGCTATTTCACATGAAAAAAAACCAAAAAAAAAACCACAAAGAGGAAATTTCAACTTTCCTTGAGAGCAGCCTAGAAGAGAGAACAGAGTCAAGGTGATGCTGGAATTCAGTTTTTACGGCTCATTCTGGTTTTTTTTAGCCCATAAACAAGGTTTCCCTGAGCAAGCATTAAATATCACCTTGTGCCACTTCTACTTTAGTGATATTTAAAGAGGCTACGACAGAGCTCAAACCCCCCTCTATCAGGCAGCTAGGCCAAAGAGCCATCCAAATTACGCTAAATTAAATTAATTTTAAACCCATTCGGAACAACGGAGCACTCCACTCAGGTTAAATATTTTAATTTCAACAGCAACGCACTGGGGACCAACCGAGACGTCCCCATCGTTCAAAGTCTTCGCTGTCCCGGCCTTTTCAAAAGGCTTTGAAAAGCAGCGTTCCCACAAAAACACCCGTTTCCATCGCGCCCCGGCTAGGAGCATAATGCACAGAAGGCTTCTCAGTATCGCCGTTAAATAAGAGGCCCCCCTCCCCAGGCATTCAGTGGTACAGGAGCTCGCGCCCAACAACACAGAGCGCTTTCTGTAGCAGCTCCTCGCTGCGCAAATACAAGACAAAGTCTGTTGACGAAGACCAAGACTGTATCTGGCGGCCCGGTGGCCCGGACTAACAGACTCCTCTCGTTTTCATAGCATCATGGAATGGTTTGGGTTGGAAGGGACCTTCAAAGATCACCCAGTCCAACCCCCCTGCAAGGAGCAGGGACATCTCCAACCAGATCAGGTTGCTCAGAGCCCCGGCCAACCTGGCCTGGAATGTTTCCAGGGATGGGGCATCCACCACCTCTCTGGGCAACCAGTGTCCCACCCTCCTCATTGTAAAACATTTCTTCCTTACATCCAACGTAAATCTACCCTCTTCCAGTTTAAAACTGTTGTCTCTTGTCCTGTCACACCAGGCCCTGCTGAACAGTCTCTCCCCATCTTTCCTGCAGCCCCCTTTAGGCACTGGGAAGCTGCTCTAAGATCTCCCTGGAGCCTCCTCTTCTCCAGGCTGAACAGCCCCAGCTCTCTCAGCCTGGCCTCACAGCAGAGCTGCTCCAGCCCTCTGATCATCTTCACGGCCTCCTCTGGACCCTCTCCAACTGGTCCACATCCTTCTGATGCTGGGGGCTCCAGAGCTGGACGCAGTGCTGCAGGTGGGGTCTCACCAGAGTGGAGCAGAGGGGCAGAATCCCCTCCCTCGACCTGCTGGCCACGCTCCTCTTGATGCAGCCCAGGATGCCGTTGGCCTTCTGGGCTGTGAGCGCACATTGCCGGCTCATTTTTTGTCCACCAGTACCACTAAGTCTTTCTCCTCTGGGCCGCTCCCAATCCCTTCATCCCCCAGCCTGTATTTGTGCCTGGGATTGCCCCGACTCACGTGCGGGACCTCGCACTTGGCCTTGGTGAACTTCATGAGGTTTTAGGGGCCCACTTCTCGAGCTTGTCCAGGTCCCTCAGGTCGGAATCCCTTCCCTCCAGCATGTCGACTGCACCACTCAGCTTGGTGTCATGAGTTTTGACTCCATGAAATGCAGCCTGCTGAAGACCAGTGGCCAACCTGGCTCCAATCCCCCTCGTTCCCTTTAGTCCAAACCAAATCCAGTCCAATCAAGTCCAATCTTTCAGTAAGACACATCCATTTCCAAGCTGGATGTGATTTATCTGGCTTTGAAAAACAAGTTCTCCAGATGTTACGGGATCCCTTTATATCCCTGGTGCTCCGATGTATGGATGCTTTGTACAGTTACAGGGTTGGACGCTGACTTGTACTCTCCTCTCCATCCTTGATGCTGGTGTAGACCATGAGCTACGGGAAAGGCAGACTCGGAGGCTTTGGAAAACATGGTGGCATCTTCATTCTCAATTAATTAATTATCCCATGAGCAGCACAAGAAAGGGATCCAGCTCTGAAGTGCCTGCTGATCGCTTAGCTGAAGGAAAAACCCCGTATCTCAACCATCACTTAGCAGAGGTTGCCAGCATGCTCGTGAGTGCCATCTTGACCACCTCCCAGCTCCAGGTGGTGAAGACAACGGGCAGAGCTCAACCTCTACAGCAGATTTTGCACCATTTGAAAAGCCACGCTCTGGAAAGGGAGAGCGCAGGCGAAAGCGGGGCAGCCCTTGCTCTCTCCAGGTGGCCTTCTCAGCAGCAGAAGGGCATTTCAGGTGCGGGATGCTCTCAGACCAGCCGGAGGAACCAGTTATGAATGGCAGATGCTGTGATACTTATTAAGAGTCGAGCAAGGAACACCACCAGTGAGGTGACTTGTAATCCTTGCTGGCGTGGACTGGAATTAAAATTAATGAGTTAGAAACTCATTAGCCACCCCGACTCACACTCAACAGGTCCTCGACTAAGAGATTTAGGTACAGACAGAATTAATCCCGTAACATTTCCCCCTGACCTATTTGGGCGTGGAGATAAGACCCACAAAAACCACCTCGCAAGATCCGACGCGGTGCCGCTGCCGTTGACTGGTTTACATCCCCGCTGCTGCTTCTCCCCCTGCCCAGAGGACGCTTTGAGGGACAGAAGAAGCAGTAACATCTCTGAAAGCTGCTTCAGTGCAAAGGGAAAGACCCCTTCACCCGCGGGGAAAGGCAGGAAAGTTTCGGGTGAGCCGGTTCAAGGATGCAGCTTTAACTCCTCTCATCCCAGGTGAGCTCCTCGGAACCCACCAGCGGCAAAGCTGCTCCACTTGCTGGAAAGATGCCACGTTTGCGTGTCAGACTAAACATCTGTGCTCTTAAGCCTTGGATTTTCAGATCAGATCTACGCGCTTGGACGGGAAAAAAACAACACAAACTGTCTGTTAGGGGAGTTTCCTTGAACAGAGGCACCATTATTTCTTCCTCCCCATCCCCCATATCACTCCTCCTCCTCTCCCAATTCAACAGATTCGAGGCAAACGCAGAGAAAAAAAAAAAAAGTACGTTTTCTCTGGTCAGTGTTTTCCTATTAAGTCAGAGAGGAGCTACCAGAAACACAGCACGCTGGTGGCATCTCCCCCTCCTGCCTCACCGTTGCAGGAAAGTACTTGGCTTGGGATCTTGGGTTTGAGGACCAGGCGGATGGTCTCATCCCTGAGCAGCTTTCTGGGATAGGTACCAGTGCAATCAGCCCTGGGATCAACCATCATCCTTAAACCACATCAGACACGGTGCCAGAAGCACTCAAACTCAACTGGAGCTTTACTGCCAAGCAAGGACGCACTCAGGCTTGGAGAGCTGGATTCCTCACTGGGAAGGTCAGCAGAAGGGCTGAAGACAGAAAGATCTGATCCTCACTGCGGTGCTGGGGACATTTCAACATAGACAGAAGCTGCGGAACGTGTCTCCATCCTCAAAGATCTTCAAAAGTCATCTGGACATGGTCCTGGGCAACCGACTCTGGATGGCCCTGCTTGAGCAGGGAGGTTGGACTAGATGTCCGTTCCCACCTCAACCATTCTAGGATTCTGTGAATCTGCACCACAAAATCTTCATGTTGGTTTTTGGGCATATAGAACAACTGGGCATTTCCAGCTATTTTGGATCTCTCTGATGAAGGTGTGGTAATGATCAGCACTTGCAATCCAAGTAGAGAAGGTAAGTCAAATCACAGAATCACAGAATGGTTTGGGTTGGAAGGGACCTTCAAAGCCCATCCAGTTCAACCCCCCTGCCAGGAGCAGGGACATCTCCAACCAGATCAGGTTGCTCAGAGCCCCATCCAACCCGGCCTGGAATGTTTCCAGGGATGGGGCATCCACCACCTCTCTGGGCAACCTGGGCCAATGTTCCACCACCCTCAGTGTAAAAAATCATCATTAGCTTCCCTTACAGGTGGCACACTCAGCTACAAAAACATTAACCAACTTGCCAAGAGGTCCTGCTAGCTGTATCTACCCAAGAAAGGCATCCACCAGGGAGTGACCCCCAGCCCCTCAAAGCAATGCAACTGCTCGAGATCAGCCCACCAAGAGCCGGCTCTGTCCCTGCTGGCCAGCACCATGCCTGGCTTGTGCCTGGGTCCCACAAGGTCCTCATGGCCCGAAAGCATCTTCACGTGGTGCATTTTTTGCTTGTTTTCCATTTCAAAAGACCTGAGATATTACAAGAGCTGTGATGTCGCCCATCAAAATTGGGGGTTTGAGAGCTTGGCAGGTAAAAAGATGAGTCACACCAAGCACAGCATCACATGGGGCCATTTAATTGCACAAGCCCTGCGGTAACAAGAGCACTCGGTGGGGCAGGAGAAGGGAAACTTGGCGCCTCTTGTTCATGTCAAGTGGGTCCCTGGAGCAAAGCATTCCCTGAACCACACCTATGGTACAAGGAACTGCTCGCTCGCCATGACGGGGAGCCAAGGAGGCCACCTGGAAGCAGGTGACAAGCTGGGCAGCCAAGGACAATGAGGCATCCTGAGTCCAAGCCTTTGGTCTTCACCATCATCTACATCCTTCCCTCGCTGCACAGAAGCTTTGGCTTCAGGGAGCCAGCTATTGTTTCCACTTTTTTGTGTGTCTTGCTGAGTACCCACCTTCGCTCTCCTGGCCCAAGGGAGTTGCCACTCAGCCTCTCCACCCATTTTGTAGAGGAAACCAGCACAAGGATCAAAGGAGGCTTCTGGGTGGGAGCGGGGAGCGTCCGATGCAAAAGGGCAGTAACCGGAGAGGTGGAAGCAAGGAGACGCGTTAATGGGTACAGGGGCTGAGCAAATCGAGGGGTCGCTCCTTTCTGCTGGTGGCTCTGGCCATGTCACCTGAGTGCCAGTGCAGAAGTTGCCGAGAAGCAGAGGAAGGAGGAAAAAAAAAGACCTAAGTCTGGATCAGTGAAAGAACTGGGAGACAAAATAAAAAAGTGAGCTCCTTCTTCTGCTTCTACTTGGTGTCATTGCACTGGGTCATCCTCAAATGACCCTCATCTTTTACTGGAAGAGGAAATTTGATTTAATGTCTTACCCTGGAAGTCCTCTGGTTGCACTAGATGAAGGAAACTCTCCTCGGGAAGCGAAGCAACCACAACGAGGAGCTAAGTCCCTGCTAAGCCGAGCCCCAGCATTCCTGCAAAATGGACTAACAGAAGTGGCCTTTTTTCCTTCCTTTTCCCCAGCAAGACTGCAAAATGAAAAGCATCTCCGGCATTTGGCCATGCCATGCCCACCAGCGATGTCTGTGGTTTGGGTGGAAGAAGAACTAAAGGTTTCTAATGCAACTTCTTACCCTCCTCACATGTCCATCTATCTCCCGTGTGGTTTTTGGAGCAAAATCCAGGTTAAGGCAGACAGAAGCGGATTTTTATTTATCTTTTATGGATCCTTTGCAGTGTTCTGATCCTAAGCGCTCTTCAGCAGCTCTAGGAGGACAGGTCCCAGCCTGCTGCTTGCTCGTACACCGAGGGAAAGAAGAATGCTTCCATGGTTTTGCATCGCTTCGCTTGTGGATGTTCAAAGCCGTCTGTTACCCTCAGGCTGTATCATCCCAGCTGTTTTCCAGCAGGACTCCTCGTGTAATCATGATGGCCTCGAGTCGGCGAAAGGCAGGGCCCAGGCTATATTTACCTTGGCATCTGATTGCCAATGTTTTGCCTCCCAGAGTCCTCCTATTTCCTCCTTGAGTAATTAGCAGCCTCTCGGTGGGGAGAGGAGGAATGAGGAACTTCACCCCATTATTGCTGCATCTTTTGCCGCTGTAGCCAAGACCTTGACCATGAGCAACAGCTGTAGTTTGTTGTAGCACTGGAAAATATAGAAGTTGTCAAAGAAAACTGAGATCCTTCTTTTGGGATGTCATGGGCATTAAGTTGCTTCCAAAGATCACAGAATCATAGAATGGTTTGGGTTGGAAGAGACCTTCAAAGGTCATCCAGTCCAACCCCCCTGCAAGGAGCAGGGACATCTCCAACCAGATCAGGTTGCTCAGAGCCTCATCCAACCTGGCCTGGAATGTTTCCAGGGATGGGGCATCCACCACCTCTCTGGGCAACCTGGGCCAGTGTTCTACCAACCTGTTCCAGTGTTCTGCCATGAGATGAGATGAGATCCAAGGTCACCCGTAAGTGCTGGAGCCAATAAAGAGCCCCACAATTGGTTTATAATCAAATATGAGCCCAGTATGTCAGAACAGTGCTCAGAAAGGTGAAACACCTGCCCCGTATTATTGCAGCAGAGTTCCTGTTGGGGGAAAAAAGACATCACTCCTTGCTGCCGATGAAGAAGGCATTAATCCCAGGCTCCGCGAACCTTCCCATCCCAAACGCAGCACACAAACACGTCGCTGCCGTGTGCAGCTGTCCGACTGACCCAGTTTTTTTTACAAACTGGGTGAATAAGGACAAACCCATCTTATGTTCTTTGAGAAAAAAAAAAATAATTCGCATGAAGCAAGGTACGATTCCGGCATCACTCTCCACGCTGTACGACACACCGTCCTCTCCAGACCTATTTACGGAAGCGCCACAGCGAGCGTTCCCGCAGGGGAGACGGCGTTATCCACCACGTAAAAGCCTAAAATTACACCGCCCCACAAAGAGCCGGAATAAATTGACCCCTCTAAGCAAACGAGTTGCCAAGCTTTTATCTTCTCTTCATTGTTAACTTACACTGAAGCGGAATAATTAGACGACACGGGGCTAACAAGGCACTATTGGAAAGCCCTGCCTTAGCAACTCCATTGTATCCGCGATGCTCGCGTTGGCTATTATCTGTACCTACTGATTTGGAAAGCTGCTTCTCATCTCACGTTCATTCCATCTAGGTACATTTATGATTTCTGTCCAATTACCGCTACCTAATATTACGCCGAAGGGAATTACTCGGGAATTTTGGATCAGGAAGGCAAAGTGACGTTAAAAAAAAAGCTGCTGGGCGATCGATCCGGCTGCGTTTTCTTGCCCTTCATCCAGTCTAGATGTAAAAGTCTCAGGACACAGATGATTTCCGCTTCTTTGCAGAGGTTCTGCCACGGTATTAAAAAGGAAGGGAACAATAAGAGTCAAGATGTGTCTAAAATTAGCGGTTTACAAAACAAGCTAAGCTTATAATACCCAGAGTACAATAAAAGCAAAGGGCCAGTGGGCCAATTATTTAAAAGCTGCAGGATAAAAAGGAAACCTTGGTCAAAACTATTATCAGGAAAAAAAATCTTTATTGTCTTGCAGTTTTGATACTCACCAAAATAACTCGCATGAAATTATGCTGCTAAGAATTATCCAAATTGAAGCGATGCCCCAAAATCACCGCGCCTTGCCCGAGCGATGAACGCGAGAGCAGCCCACCTTTGCTTCATTATTTTCTGCCAAGTTCTAAATTCCAATATGTTTGCCAACCGTTTTCCCTTTGTATGCCTTCGCTCCTCACACAGGAGAGGAGGAAGAAAACAAACGGGTTCATTGCCACGGGATCTTCAGTTGTGTTCACATTTTGGGTCTCAAGTGGTTACAAAGCTGTTGCTCCTGGACTGCAAGCGATGCACCCCAGACCCAGGCTACTGAAGTTGTTCCTTTATCCGACGCTCTACAGTCCTCATTTTCCCCTTTTCCAACTATCTCTGTCCCAAGAGCAACCTTCACACTTAGCATAAACCAAATTTTAATCCATCTTCCTCCTAAATGCTGTGCACAGCCCACGCTCCCATCTTTTCCCTTCTTCCAGGCCCTACAACCATCTCCTCCATCATGAAATTTCTAGCCTGGCTGAAAAGCCACCCTTCCTGGGTGAGAAATTATTCTCAGATCTCTCCATTCTTCCTTGGAAATCCATACACAGCCACATATTCTTGCTTTTCTTCCCACGGAGAGAAACAGCAACCACCTTGGTAGATAAATAAGGCTGGTGGTAGACCACTTTCGACCTCCAAGCCATGATTCAGCCACAACACATCAAGAGCTATCAGCCACATAATTTAACATTACAAGCAGGTCAAATCTTAACATGCTTCAAAAGGTTTTCTCAACACCAGCCTACATGGTTGGTTCACCAAGGTCAGAAGTGAGAGGAAATAGTACGTTCACAGCCAGCTATGTTCTGCCCCAATTTCTGACCCACTCTCAGAGCTCTGTACCATGGAGCAAATAGGAAATGGGATTTCTTGTGGGTAAAAGCAAAGAAAAAACTATTCAAATCTCAGTGAAACAGCATTCAGTTATTCAGCTCCGGAGCTGACACCCTACTGACACAAGACAGTTTTGGGAGATGCCTCAACTGCGGTTTCAGGAAAGCTGAAGACCGATGATCGCTAAGATGGTTACACCCTTCTACATCTAGAAATAGTCAGACCGAGTATAAAAAAGTCCTTTTTAATTTAAAATATTTTGGAGTAGCACAGTCACAGCCCAGAAAAACACAAACCCTGTAACAAATGACCATCACCAGACTCCTTACCAGTCCACCTCCCTTCCCCACCTCTCCGCAGAAGGAAATGAAAACCATATGAACTGGACAGGGAAGCGATCCATTAGATCATCTCATCCTACCCACCACGCAGCAAAAGACTGTTCCCTACAAGAAACTTCCCAAATTACTCCATCCAGTCTCACTAAAAGCCCAAAGCGATGGAGTTTCCACCTCTTCTCTTGGGATATTACTTCTCCCCGCAGCCTAAAGCATCTCACTGCCAGGAAGCCTTTCCTATCAAAATTCTCCTTTTGAAAATTTCTTCATCTCAGTTTTCAGTCCTCCTCTCTCCCCTCCGTATGTGCATTTATGAACTACCCTAATTAAACAGATTAATACCAAAAAGGAATTACAATTTAGGAATAAATTAGTTTATTTTCCTTTTATCCTCTACGAAAAAGCCCAACATGTCAAGGGAAGTCTGAGTCTCTCTGAAATCTTACATTTTTAAATTGGTCCCACTGCTCCTAATTACACCTCCCCTCTATCCATACAATTTACTTCGCTTTTCTTCTCCTCTTCCTTTTTGGGAAGGAGTGAAGGAAGGCAGAGAAAAAAAATAAGAAAGAGTGGGATAAGGGGAGAGAGGAGAGGGACCCATCCCATCAGACCAGTCTAATTGCTCGCAACACTCCCCAGGCGTCTGAAAATGCAGGTTACGATACCGGCTTTGCCTGAGGAATATTCCTAAGTCCATTTCAGAGGCAGGACCTGGGTTTATCCAACACGACTGGCTTTTCTGAGGTTCCACCTCACGTAAATACCAAGGCTGACTCCTGGCCAAACTGCAGGCAGGCGCTTGGAAAAAGAAGGACGAAGGTCTGAAATGCTGCATCAAAAAAATACAATTTTTTTCACAAAAATTGGAACAGCTGCAAGAGACAAATGAACCCTCAAATATCCATCAGGCTCGTGGTCACTGCATATACTGGCAAAGGGCATCACAAACGCAACGGCTTCGACGGAATCTGCCAGTGCCTTTCCCCAGCAATTTCCAATGTAGAATTTTACACCCAGATCTACCTGTCTGATGCTGTTTTATTTTAAAAGATGATTCTTTTGGGGCTTAATCATAAGCGAAATTCTCACACTTGGACAAAATAATTACCCAGTCGATCTAAAAGCCCTCCTGCTACTACGGGGTCCGGCCTCTGAGTTGTCCAACCAACACAAAAAGGAAAACAAATGATGATTAACACTCAACACTTTCTCAGCCTACACTTTTAAGATTTCTCTTCATAATCAACTTTAACTTCAACGCAAGTTCTCCACTTCCAGGTAAGGCTGGAAAGCATATAAAAGAAGAACTTAGCGGGAAAAGATGATGGTGAATGGTTGGAACTGTCCTCTTGGGTTTACCTACAGGCCTTGACGTGGTTTGATGTGCTAACGTTTGGATGTTAACCGGCAATGGCCTCTCTTTTAGAGGTGGCGTGTTCATCCCTGCCGTATTACAAGCAATTAACTCCTGTTTCCATCACAGGAGTATTCCTGTTGCCTCCGTTATCATTGCTGCTGGTGTCCAGCTCAGCTCAACTTCAAGTTTCCAAGGCCTCCACTCATGTTCAGGAGTTTTGCTGGCTGGCTGTCTTCATTCCTTCTTGTTTAAAACCTTTAACCATGTGTGCAAGTCCTTTTCTTGCTTTGCCAACTAAAAAAATCTTGTTTTACAAGGGTCTGAAAGCCAAAGGGAGCGCTTTTGGCGGGAGGGCTCTCCAGGCAGGAATCCCCCGTCAAAAGAGATGGGAGGGAAGCTCGCGCTGCAGAGCTTCCATGACCAGCAAAGTTGATTTCCCACCCTCGTACAGCATGGTCTAACATTTAAAAATATTCAGCTGACTTCAGCGTGTCCACATCTCCCGTGCCCTTTATTTTTCCGACGGCTTCTCCTGGAAGGGAAGTACGTGAACGTTCAAACTGCAGCGACCGAGCAAAGAGCCAGGAACCACTGGCCTGGGGCCAAGATCGGCTTTTTTTGTTTAAAACACAACTTATAGAGAGCTATAAGAATAAATATGTATTCTAAACGCTCTATACACTTCTTAGAGGCCTAAAAGAAAGCAGTTTTGGAAATAGGAAATGTGAATCAGAAGGGCAGGCCCGAGCCCAAGCAGGCGGCCTGCCCTTCCTCCGCTGCACGTCTCCCTTTCTTGGCTGCGAGGCGCCGCAAGGAAGCGATTATAAAGCATTTATTTGCAAAATCACAGCCAATAAATCCAATAGCAACAACACCCTCCCTCCTATCGCTTCTTCCTCGGTTGCGGGGGGAATGACGGAGAGGCGCGGGTCCGACAGGCAGGCAGGTGCGGGGCAGCGAATCTCCTTTCCGAAGATTTTCGTGAAGCGGTTGAGCCTGTGAGGCGCAATATTCAGCCAGGCTCTTGTGCAGGCCGTTTTGAAGCCCTTGAAAATAAAAAAGCCCTTGCGAGGCTACGAAGATTGTGATATGAAAACCTCTGAAAAGGTTAAAAAAACAGGACTGGGCTGTCGAATGAGGAAATGAGTAAGGGAGAGCGTTAGAGAAAAGAAAACGGTACAGAAAAAGCCATTTAATTCTCCTCCCCTTTCCTGGCTCCAAATACCATCACAAGAAAACCATAGGAAGCGAAGCTGACTGCTTTGAAAATCACTGAGGTCAAAAGCATGACAGAAGAAAGGAAAAAAAGATTAAACAAAGGGATGATATAATCTCCAGAGCTATAATTCAAACCTTCGAGGTATAAATAGCTACACTGCGGGGCTCAAGTCAACCGCTAATTTACAGCGCAATCAGGAAGGGGGAGGCAGATACCCATCCCCACAAGCAGATTAATCCTTAATTGCTCATTTTTGCGTCGCTGACACCTTTCTTTGAAGTAATCAAAGCCGGTACTGTCTCACAAAAGGCACCGTCGAGCCTGGAAATGGCAGAGATGGGCCTTGCTGCTGCTTGTTCAGGGCTGTGACAGTTCCAGATGCTTTGGTGGGTCCTCTGTGCAAAGAAAAAAAGGAGATGGCTCCAATCCATAGGGACAAGAGACAACCAAAGCCCCATACTTGCCAGTTTGACAGAAAGGGAAGCTGGACTGGGACGATGGCTCATGTTTCACAATCTTTTTACAAGGCCTTAATTGCAGATAAATACTTACTGGGATATTCAAATACTTCTGAGCACTTAAATCACTTCAGCGGCTTTGTAAATCCCTCTAGAAATATTTATAAGGAGAGCGTGTATGATGTTGAGATAAGAGGAGCAGGATCATCGAGATCGTCAGCTGGCGGAGACGGTGGCTTTCAGAATGGGTCACCCAACTGCTCATCCAGTGTTCTGTCCTTCCCCCTCAACTCACAGAATGGTTAGGGTTGGAAGGGACCTTCAAAGCCCATCCAGTCCAACCCCCCTGCCAGGAGCAGGGACATCTCCAATCAGACCAGGTTGCTCAGAGCCCCGGCCAACCTGGCCTGGAATGTTTCCAGGGATGGGGCATCCACCACCTCTCTGGGCAACCTGGTACAGTGTTCTACCACCCTCAGGGTAAAAATTTGCTTCCTCCTGTCTAATCTGAATCTACCTCCCTTTATTTTAAAACCATCACCCCTTGTCCTGTCACACCAGGCCCTGCTGAAGAGTCTCTCCCCATCTTCCCTGCAGCCCCCTTTAGGCACTGGGAGCCGCTCTAAGGTCTCCCCAGAGCCTCCTCTTCTCCAGGCTGAACAGCCCCAGCTCTCTCAGCCTGGCCTCACAGCAGAGCTGCTC